>BGNK01001872.1:95719-120647 GCA_003297005.1 Symbiodinium sp. clade A Y106 | reverse complement strand
GTTAGGGGCTTAGGGGCCTAGGGGCTTATTCGGGCGGAGGCCTAGGGAAAAGAAAGGGTAGGCTTTTAGGGCTTAGGGGCTCAGGGTCGGGCGGGCTAGGGTAGGTTTGGGGTATGGCTTAGGTAGGGTGTAGGTAGGGTTTAGGGATGTTTAGGGTGTCGGGTGTAGGGAGTTCAAGGATTGTTCTTTACTGGGATGTTTGGGGTTCCAGGGTCTGGCTTAGTGTGGTTTTCGGGTTTGTTCTTCGTCTATAGCAAGGCCTTGTTATACCTAGTGCTTAGGGCCTAGGGGGTGCAGTTAGATAAAGGTATAACACTAATAAAGTTGCCAGGAATGATTCCAGTCCATAACATACCAAGCTATGCTACAAATATATTAATACATACATATCAAACATGTTTGCAGAAAGCTTTGGTTTGTGTGACGAACCCAAAGTTTCGGCGGCAAAACAAATCATGGCGAGTTATCTTCGAATGTTTCAAAACATTTTTTGCCTGCGATAAACGGAAGCAATTTCTCGAGAAGAGAATCAATCCGAAGCAAAAGTGTGTCTTCTTTAGGTGACAGCATTGCAGAAATGACCATGATTCGGCCCTTGTTGGCTCGTTTTGTCACAACCCACGAACCGTCAATTGTCAGCCTGCCACTGCCCAGCAACGGCATCTTGCAACTGTTTTGGAGTTTTGGTAAGCCAAAACCTACACCCCCAAATCAAAAANATTGTCAGCCTGCCACTGCCCAGCAACGGCATCTTGCAACTGTTTTGGAGTTTTGGTAAGCCAAAACCTACACCCCCAAATCAAAAAACCTACACCCCCAAATGCTTTAACAGAGATTCAGGGTTAACGTGAATGCAGTGACAGCACAGCCCGTGATCTGATGCTAGTTATACTGTTCAACACGCGTAACCGGAAGCGTTGCGGAGAGCGACCGGTGTGAGTGTCCCCGAAGTGGCTACGGGATATGAGCTGGCTTGACGCAGACGTCACGGGCGTTTATAGTCAGAATCCCAATCGGACCTAGGAATTGCGAATTGTGGAGCTATTGCAATTCTGATGCAAAATGGGTTTTCTCCCAGTTCTCCATAGGCCGACATGGCGCAATGCTGCAGTGACCTGTTCACACGTGCAGCGGCGTGCGACAATGCGGGGAATGTTAATTGGAAACGTTCGTAATTTTTGACCATTTTCGGCCTCCCGAGCAAAAGCAAAATGCGAAACCCGGTCAAAACCGCACAAAACCCGCAAAAATCTCAGGACCTGAACCCTAAACAATTTCTATAAGTCTATAAACCATCTCTGCCGATCCGGTTTCTGTATGCAGCCGTCCTTCCGTCAAAATCGCCCCCAGGCGCCTCCCGAGACGGTCCTTAGTAGTATGGGCTTCTGGCGGCTCTTGGTGGAGCGCCTGTAGGGTTTAGGGGGTGTGGGGAACAAAAGACAAATAGAGCCAGAGAAAGAGACAGAGAGAGAGAGAGAGCGATCAAGTACAGGTGGCTTTAAGACATATGATGAGCCGGACTCGCAATATACTGGGTTTTTATGTTAACCTCCAAGCCCAGAAACAAAATGACACAGATTACCAAGGAAAAAAAGACGCAGATAGACCAGTGAGCAACCCAACAGCGTGGCAGGCCCCAGCAAAGCAAGGAAAAAAGACGCAGATAACCCAGAAAAGAAGACGCAGATATCACAACAAATAAAGACGCAGATTGCTTCTCCCCAGGTTGCGATGAGGGTGATGGAAGACATAGCGATAGCTACCCGATGGCTGGGTCGACGGAATGCAGCAGTTAAGAGCTGCAGCAATGAGAGCCAGTGCAAAATCCAAGCCATGGCCAAGCAGTCGCCAAGGCAAAAGCCCAGGCATACTGCTGCGCAGGATTCTCGCGATATCACACACATGAAGCCGAAATCCGTCCAACGCTGTCTATTGATAATCCCGACTGGCTGCAACTGGGAAGCACTAGCGGCATATCCCTTCTGTGACCGTGGATCCGTTGAGATATTACCAGGAGCTTGAAGTAAACCTTTGGCGCAAGCACGAAAGCAAACCGATGCAATACCACCTGCAGGCAGGGATACAATGTCGAGAGAAGCAAGTTCGCCCAAGCATCTAGCCTCCGTCCGTTGGCCAGGTTTGGGAAGCACAGGGCTCGCGGCTCTACATGGAGCTGGGGGAGGTCTCGTGCACAACGAACCAGGGAGATCCCGACTCTTACTGCCTTCGCCAAGATGCGCGGTCCGGAACTAAGACCAGCGAAGCGACATAATCATGAACTAGACCTGAAACATGAAACTCTGGGCCAGTTCGGCGGAATGGTTGCAAGAGGACAGGGCAGCACCGAGCTCTGGGAGCGGCGAGACGTTAGCCCAACGTCGCGCCCGCTCGATTTTCAGCTAGACTTGACGCGTGACTTCATGTGGAAGTATCCTCTGGCAGCAGGGAGGAGGCCGCATCACAATACGGTGCTCAAATTCGAACTGCTGGAGCCGGGGCCGGCACTGCATCCGAAGATCTAGGAAAGTGCACTTTCTTCAAGCCTTCTGTGCCCAGCGCCACTGCAAAAAGATGCTGCCACACCTGCTGGGAGTGAATGGATCTCGGATCACTTGGCTTCACGACTCACGACTCCAGCAAAGTTTGGATGATATCACGTTGGGGGCGCCAGGTTGTGATGCTCGACCTGAATGAAGATGACCAGCCTGGGCCGCCCATTTGCTTATCCTTAAACCTAACCTGTGCAGGCTCACTCCTTAGCCAGACCGACGACCCACAGGTGCCGAGGCCTTAAACTTCATTTTCTCAGCTGTTCCACACATCCAAATAGTAGGCTTCCTTTCATTATGGCCCCATCCTAACCCCAAACCCAAAAGCCTCCTTTCTGGGAGACTGCATTCGCAATGATCATCGAAGAGTCCCTCAGAATTTGGCACCAATCCAAATTGCTGTCGGGCTGTTTGCTTGCTTCGTCGACCCAGGCAAACCTGTAAAAACTCTTTCTAAGTGTGATCTACTATACCGACGATAATGTACCGTATCGACCCTCTTGTGTTTATGATAAACCATGGGCCCGAACTCCTAACCAAGCCCAACGCGAAGAATCCCCAAGCCCCGAAGCCTATGTACCAACAGTTTGCCTTCAGACCCTGAAACCCTAAGGCCCCATGTACCTATGTTGGTATATACTCGGGCCCTGAAGTACCCACAAAGGAACCCCTTTAAGGCCTTAGTGTATACTGTCTGATCTGAGTACGCCTTAGGGCAAGACGAAAAGGCTTCCTGCACACCCGCAGGATGTCGTGGACCTCCGGCAGTTCGATACGGAGTATCAAGAAGCAGGCGGGGTGTTGGGGTTTATGGCTTGATTTGTAGTGGTTGCATACTGCTTGTGTGTCTATTATATACATATATATGTACATGAATAAATGAACATACGTGTATGCATGTAGAACGGTACAGATGTACATGTATATATATATATATATATGTGCAAACATATACATAAATATGTATATACATATATATATGTATATATATAGGTATATATAGATGTGTATGTATATATGTATATGTATATGTATATGTATGTATATATATATATATATGTATATATATGTATATATTTGTACGTATATACAACCACATGCATACGCTCATACATATACATATATATATATAGAGAGAGAGAATGATTGTTTTTTGTTTAAGGGTTCTTGTTTGGGCTGTTTATTGGTTTCAGGGTTGGGTTCGGGGTTTTGGGGGTTTGGGGTGCACGGCTTCAGAGTTGACCCTAAACTCGTAAACCCCTCAGGTGGTGCAGGCTGCAACTCAGAGTTTCAGACGAGCTGTTGAGATCATGTGGTTGCCGTCCGAGTTTGACCGTACAGGGTGTAGGGTTTAGGTTTTCGGGTTTAAGGCATGCCAGCAAAAGAACAAATGAGCATATCAGTGGGGCATGTGTGTTAGAAAGTTCTGCTTCAAGTAGCAGCCAATGTAGCAGCAGTAGATGACAAGAAACGCAACGCCTTAGATCTCGACGAGGACCACGCGAAATGCTGTCGCAAGACCAAAAAAGATGATAGTAACGCCCTATAGTTCACCCAGAAAGAGTGAGTAACATCCTATATGCCCTGTATCGTAAACCTTCTTAAACCCCAGCAAACCCCTTATAGGATCTTTCTCCAAGTAGACTCCTAATATCAATGGGGTGCGGGAAGGGTTTAGGGGTTAGGGTTTAGGCTAAGAACTTTGCTGGCGAGGACGAGGCCTGGTGACCCCTGCGAAAGTGGATGTCCCCGGTGGGTTGGGCGGCGTGGACTCCTGAAGGAAGGTTTTTGCTTTTCAAACATCTTCGATTATTCTGCTGGGTCTAGGGTCCCCTGAACCCTGCCTTGAACTGCCATAGCCTACTTGTTTTGTTCTGACGCTGATTTTGGTTCTAAGAATCGGGTTTAGGGTTTAGGGGTCTTAGCTCAGAACTATCGAGCTTCTTGATAAGGATATTTGGTGAAGCAATGGCCGGTGGATGAGTATGCACGTTTCTACAACGACGACAGGCGCAAGAGGGTCCAAGGTTGGGGTTGAAATTGGTGTGTAAATGGGGGTGCAGTTGGGGGCTGCAGTTGCGGGGTTTAGGGCAGGTTTGGACTGTTGTGTGGGGCGCCCTGAGCCTTCGTAAGGCTTGAGCTAAACTCTGAGGTACCGTGACTGGATGCTGAAGGAGGGAGTGTACCTCAACGACATCTACTTCTTCATCCAGCAGGGGCTAGCTTCTTGTCCGCCACGGCTTTAGGGCGCAGCTCTTGGTCATGTGTCACGAAATTCAGGGGGCGTAGAGAGCCTGTGACATACTCGTTGATAACCCATTTGGAAGACCCGGTTCTACTTACAGCCAGACCCCTGTGCTACGGGCATGGAGTTTCGGACTCTGTGTCTGTTGCAGATGTGCCCTCAGTGCCATGAATACAGCACGGTACCAATTTTTTACTGCTCTTAGGAATTCTGCTTTGTTTTTATTAGAATATAGCTGCTTTGGGATTAATAAGAATGTTGGGCCTTTGGAATGACGGCATGCTTCTTTGTTGCGTCTACGGTTTGGAAAGCGAAAAACTCGAGTGAGTTTTTAATTGCACACGCTAGTCTTGCTTACGGCCCGGTGAGGCTCTTACGCAGGAAGTCGGTGTAGACTAACATAGTGTATCTTGAAGCAGAGAACGTCATCAGCCCCCACCCCCTCATCCGCCCCGCTCCCGGTCGGAACAAGAAGCAAAAAATAGGCGCAGTAGTCCCCCCCACCCCCCATGTGCGCAAACTACATAACCAAAACGGCACCTGTCTTGGAGGGTCTTGGTAGACCCCCAGCCCCTTTTTCCAGCATGCGCTCGTCAAGAGCTCAACGTCTTTTGCCAGCATCGGGAATCAACAAAACTCGGAGTCCCCTAAACCCTAAACCCTAAACCCTAAACCCTAAACCCTAGACCCTAGACCCTAAACCCTAACCCTAAATCCGACCCTCTAAGCTCTGGAAACCTGGAGCACAGAAATCCGAACATCGTCATACCTACATAAGACCTACACCCTTAAAGCACAAAGACCCTAAAGACTAGCCCTTACAGCCAAAATCCTAGACCCTAAGCCCTCAAACCCAAAATCTACGCCCCCCCCCTCCCTCTCTCGAGGTGACCCTTCACCCCCGAAGCGATGTGGAGCATATCGGAGAGAAGCGCTACCGCGTGCGGGGCGAGGAGGCCGCAGCCTCCCAGTTCTCCCGATATCCCTCAATTCAGGAATATACCTTTGAATTGTAGGGGGATCCCGAATATGGTTTAAAGTACCTTCCTTATCATGATTTCGTGAATTTGGCGTATATTCCTCACTATGATTTGAGACCGAATTACATTCCCTAATATGGTTTAGTGAATTTAGTGTTATATTCCTCAATATGATTTGAGGTATATTCCTGAATCAGTGGATCTTGGAAGAGCTGGGCTTGGCAAGCTTTGTTGCTGTTTGTTATGTTGTTTTTCTTTATAGAGTGTTCCAGGACCCCGCAATGGCCCTTTAATGGAGCCCTTATGGCCCTTAATAGTGGGTATTTAGGGTTTCTTAGAGGGTATTGGGGGTTTAAGTTTGTTCATAAGATCTTGCCAAGTTGTGTGTATTGGTTCTATGGGTTTGTGAAAGTATCAGCCAACCAAAGTACTCTCGCTTTCAACCCCGACGGCACATCCAGACAGTAGGGAATATTCCTTCACCTGGTATCAGAAGCTTCATGTAACTCCAACAGTGTTTACCAATTGCAGCCAAGCCGGCCTTCATGCGCTGAATGCAGGTGGAGTTTGACGAGGTTCTGAACTGCGACGAGGCTGAGCATCCCAAACCCTCCCAGAACACCAGAGGCAGACCAGAAATCCAGAAGCCGATGTCAGTGATAATATAGGGCGTAAATAATTACCAACAATATTGTGGCAGTTCCTTATTATAGCTATGGCATACTGGGCCCCAAAACCCTGGTCTAATTATTAAGGACCCTATACCATAGGGTCTGTGCTTCAAGCGTGCGGAACGTGCCTAACGTTCTTTGGCATCGTGCGGGTGTGGTGTCTTTAGCTTTAGGGAGAAGGGTTTTCATTTCCCTAAACCCAACCCCTTTAATATAGGGGCCTTAATTATTAGAATAGGGTTTTGGGGCCCATCATACAATGACCAAAATAAGGAGCCCCCAAAATAGTATTAGTATTTTTTCGGCCCCTATGGTAAACTCTAAACCCTGTAAGTCCCCAAAGTTCAAACTTATATTGAAGGCACAGGGATGCAATCATCGGCATATTCCCCAAAAGATCAAGATATCGATCATATCTTTCATGCCGCATTAGCTTATTGATCCCATCAAATATCAAATCCTACGCTTTCCTATACCTCAAACCCCGCTAACCAGAGAGTGTAAATCCCGGCCTGGAGCTCTTGATGTGCACTGCCCATGAATCATCGTTGGGCTTGTGGGATCAGGGTGGGGGTTTAGGGTTTGGGGTTTGCCCGGATCTTTATCTGCATGTCCCGTTGAAAAGCTGGCCCGGCCCCTCCTGAGGGTCACTCCTATGCCGAGAAAGTCCCGTCTCAAGACAAGCCACTAGGGATTTGGGGTTTAGATGGGTTGAGGGTTTCGGGGCATACTGTCGCATCAGCATCACAGTAATCACGAGGTTGAAGCGTTGAAGGAGCCTTTCTAAGAGACCCGGAGCCCTTCACCGGGAGACCCCTGTCCTCCCCTCCCACCAAGACTAGGTAGGGCTTTGGGACATTTTATATTTTCCCTTGTTGGGCTTAAGAGGATCTTATTTACTAATATTTTTCAAAAGCTTTAAAAGCCCCACCTAGAAGACCAACACCCCAAACTGAGGCCTCCTAGTAGCAAACTTTGTCAACTTTTGTTGTGCTTTTATAACTTGCTGGTGTTAGTGATGTTGTTATTCTGTTTCACTATTTATAGCTTTTCAATACTGCTAGTAGTGTCTTCATTTTCATTCTCATTCTTGCTGTACTGTCATCATGATGGAAATGTCTAGTTCCGTTTCTTTGGGTAATGGGCAAGTACTGCAAAGCCCGTCGCAGGCGAAGCACAAGACCTTGAGCATGCCTTTCTGCCCAAACTACTCTTATACGGACCACATCTTTGGAATCTGGAGCAGGCCGGCGACCATTGGGTTTAGGGCTTTAGGCCTTGGCGGAATTGGGTTTAGGGTATAGGGCCCATGCGGAATTGGGTTTTGGCCTTTCCAGACCACATCTTGGGAATCTGGAGAAGGGGGTGTCGATCCAGCTAACTGTAAGCCCAAACCCCTTTTTACAGCCTAAATCTAAAATCCTAACTCAACAAATCCTAAACCCAAAATCTCAACCCTAAACCTCAAATGCAAAACCCAGACCCCAGAAGACGAAGCCCTTAATCAAAAGCCTCAAACCCGAAATCCAAAGACCGAACCTCGGGCTCGGGTTGCGAGTGTCAGCACCCAAAGTCGAACCCGGGGTTTCCAGCAACAACTAAACTGCTAGCCCCTAAACCCCTAAACCCTCAGCCCTTGAATCCTAAGCCCCTGAACCCCCTAAACCCCTAAACCCTAGATCCTAACACCCCCACCCCCCCCACCCCCAAAAAAAAAACAAAAAAAAACAAAACTGTCATTCCACAAGTCATTCGCGAGCACTTGGGGCAGACCCCAGCTTCCAAGCCGTTTCGAGGCTCCTGGGGTGGGGGTTGCGGAGCTGAGATTCATAAGTTTTAGGGTATAGGGTTTAGGGTTTTAGGTTTAGGGGTTTAGGGTATATAAGGTTTGGGGTTTTAGGTTTAGGGGTTTAGGGTATATAAGGTTTGGGGTTTTAGATTTAGGGGTTTAGGGTATATAAGGTTTGGGGTTTTAGATTTAGGGGTTCGGGGTCGAGGGGTTAGGGTTTATGACGTTAAGTTCTTGTGTTTTACCTAGAGTTTTGGAAGCTAGGATAGGGGCAAATAGGAAAGGCGATGCTTGCCTTGCCTTGGCAGCTTAAACTTAGTTCCTCAGACAGCCTAGTGGAAGCATCCGCATGGAAGCCGGAAACCCTAAACCCTGACATACCCTAAACGCAACAGACACATACCCTAAACCTTTCGAAGCTCCCGAAACCCTGAACCAAGACCTTAAAACCGTAAGCCCGAAGCACCGCCAGCAGGAAGCATCCGAATCGAAGACCTGAACCCCTAAACTCTAAACCCCCTAAACCCTAGACCCGAAACCCAAAGCAGAGTCTTCAGGAAGCATCCGAATCTGTATTTCTTGGGGACCACATGGCCTTACACTGGAGCCTTTGGATGCATCGCCGAGGTGGCAGGGCTCGTGCTTCGGGAGTCTGAGTACATCTTATGATATATAATTACTGATTATTATTATTGTTATTATATATATATATGATTGTTGATTGTTCTAGATTATTATCGATTATTATATATATAATATTATTATTATAGATGGTTATATGTTATAATTATATATTATCACATATCCTGTATTAGTAGTAGAGTGGATAACCTTTAACGGCACGGGGTACGATACGCCCTTGTATCAACCAACCCAACGGGTCGCCTCTAGAGTACCGGGCAAGCAAGAGATGCGATCTGGTTTAGGGGTTTAGGGTTTAGGGGTTTAGGGTTTAGGGGTTTAGGATTCATGCATTTGCAGAGGATGATAGAGTACTGTAGGGCCTAAATAATTGCCTATACTATTTTGGGGATTCATTCTTATACTTCTAGTATAATACACTTCAAAACCCTATTCTGATTATTAGAGCTCCTAGGGTACATGCTTGGGTTTTACACGAACCTTGATTGGTGCTTTTCTGCTCATAGGCTCTCCTCCCAAGCTCTAGGAACGTGAGGCATTTCGCCCTAAGCCCCAAATCCCTAAGCCTTAACCTCTAACCCCTAGAGATTCTAAACCAAAACCCTATCCCTAAACTCTAAACACTAAACCCTGCAGTTGTAGCAACCGGGTCTCAGGGCAATCAGGCCCCTGAGAGCCTGCATCGCTTCAATACAAAGTTGCATCCACGGCAGCCGGATGGTCCAGGGTTCAGGCTTTCATGGTGTGAGTCGATATGTATGCATACGTACCCCCCGGCCCCCCCCCGCCCCCCCCAAAGACGGCCAAATATAACTTGCAATGATGATTGGCACAGTATGCCTCTGGTCATCGTACGGATCCCTCTGGGGAAACTTCCTTGTGCCAGGGTCAGGGGTAGCTAGACTTGTCTTCCTTCTGTCCTCCTACAGGCCCTAACCCCGGAAACTCTAAACCCCAAACCCCCAAAGCGCCTCATTGCAGAACCTTCAGCGCCGAAGTCTTCACAGGTCATTCGTTTATCCTATACAGTCTAAGCCCTAGACCTTTCTCTCCTCCCAAAAGGCCACATGCCTTAGGGTTTAAAGTTTATGGCCTCAAGCTTTCCTGTTTCACAGGTCAACGCGATGTTCGTTCATCGCATGATCACTGAGACTGGGCTTCGGAGTACCATACTTTAATCCTTTTTTGGGACCTGTTACTTAACGGGAACCAATTATGAAGAAAAGGTCTAT
The DNA here is from genome assembly GCA_003297005.1 of Symbiodinium sp. clade A Y106. Classification (NCBI taxonomy): domain Eukaryota; class Dinophyceae; order Suessiales; family Symbiodiniaceae; genus Symbiodinium; species Symbiodinium sp. clade A. The sequence continues at coordinate 110,539 of BGNK01001872.1, read as the reverse complement.
ACTTTTTTCTCCCTGGTTACTTCAAAGTCCAGGAGAGCAGCTTTCACAGCCAAATGATGGGGCAGTTTCCGGGTCTGATGCACAGCCAGCGGGTGCAGCTTTGCTCCACATGGGCAGGTATCTATATTCGGGTCCCCTTTAGGGTCCTTCTTAGAAGGGTGCCGTAGTATACTTGGGATCTAAAAAGGGGCCCTAATTTACAGAACTACCCACATAGGTTCAGGGTTCTTCGCGATTGAGAGTACCAACTTCGAAGTCAAGCCCCACCAACTCAGCCCGGGGCCTTAGACCAACCCCTTGCAAAACACCATCCGGTGTTGCCCTGAGCTCTGAAAGCCCTTTGACTTGAATCCCGTGGTGACAAGGAGCCACTATGTTCTAAGCCCTAACCCCTAAGCCCTAAACCTTAAACCCTAAACCCTGAACCCTAAACCCTCAAGGAGCCACTATGTTCAAGCCACTGAGCCGGACAAGATGCACGTCCACTGGGCTGGGATGCATCTTTGACTAATGGGTAGTTCTCTTAATGGGTGTCCCGTTAGAGCCCTTTCTGAAAGGGTGCTGTATTCCTTACGGACCCCAAAAGGGACCCTAATTTGGAGAACCACCCAAACAACCTAAACCTTCCAACACACATGCAGAGTTCAGGGGACTGGGCTCACGGTTAACCGCAGGAGTCAGGCTTTTCGTATTTTGGAAGCAGGCAGGGCTTAGGGCGAACTGACGTTCTCCCTTGCAATCGAAGGGTATTTGGCCACCTGGGTTTTCCCAACCAACCCACGTCCTCATTTTGTCTGTACAAAGGCCTTAAAGTAGTGCCTACATAACTTTGGGGCCAAAATATATACCAGCTGGGCACATGGACCCTCAGGGCAACATTCTTGCAGGGCCCTGAATCCAAAACCCGAAATTCCCAAGCAGCCCAAAGCCCAAAACCCTACACCCCATGCCAAAGGCAGAAACGTCCGTGAAGGCAAGCTAATGCTGCTCTAAAAAATGCCCCAAGTACCCACTGCTCCTCGGGTTCGGGCATCGAGCTTAGCCGGTGTATTCCGTAAGTATTCCCGGAGCCCGTGAGGAGTAGTTGGGCACCCTAATCCCCCCAAGCCCCCTAAGCATAAACAACTAACCGCCTACTATAGCCCTAAGCCCTTTAACCCGAAACCCCAACCCCCGCTAACCCTAAACCCTCTATCGAGTGTTTTTGGCCCTCCGGGCACCCCGAGGCACTGTCTTTGGCTCTCCCGCATCCTCGGCTGCGACATCAGCTTCTCCGAAGCCTTCAAAAGGGGCATGGTGTTGGAACCTTGGTCTTCGTATAGAGTCATACGTTTCCTTTAAGGCATCCTCAAGGGTTCCATGAAGGGATATACGTAAGAGCTTCAGGGTTTAGGGTTTATGGTGTTGGAACCCCCGTCCTGGTTCCGGGGTTTGTATCTTAACCCTGTAGAACTTTTCTTAGGGCTTCTTAGTATGATTTCCATATGTAGAGCCTTAACACGATAGGTTATTCGGGGTCGAGGTAGAGTTCAGAGTTCAGGCGGGTTTAGGATATTCGGGCCTGGAGGGCTCAGGGTTTATAGAGTTTAGGGCTTAGAGCTTGTACCTGGTGTGGGATCCGTAGCTTTCTTAGAATGACAGCCCCTCCCACAAGCACCGCTACCTATCAAATAGCAGGTTACTAGGTTATGGGTACTAGTAGACTAGGGTGTCTGACATTATAGGGAGCCTGTAGGGAGCCTTTTCTTCGTTGTGTTCGCTCAGGTGAACCCATACCTTTAAATCCTACATCCTGAAACACCCTAAATCCACTTCCTTAATTACATGTCATGTACATCCGGCCCCTAAACCCTACACCCTAAATCCTAAACCCTAAATCCAAAAGCCTGAACGCAGGCTACCAGTAGAAGCGTTGTGTGAGAGTGACCGGTTTCAAGTTGCTGTGGGACGTCCGGCGGGGCTTCTTTAGCGGCTCAGGGTGTAAATCCTGTAAGGGTTTAGGGTCTAATGTAGGAACCTGATTAAGAAACCCTGGCCCTATAACCCCAAATATTCATATAAGGAACCCTAATAAAGACCCAGGGTTTCTTAATCAGGTTCCTACATAAGGGTCTGGGGTTTAGGGTCTAGGGTGTAGCCGTGCCGATTCTTCTATGAGGAGTGGATGACGGGCCCCATCAATGCGTTGCGCTGCCGTATATGCGGGCCGTACGCGGTTCCTGGCGCCGGCGATAAGTACAAGGCTCTCCTGGTCTAGTGTTCAGGGATTTCAAAGCCGCTGCTGGAGTTTAGGATCTGTGTCTTCAGGAGCTCGAAACAGTCGTTCCCCGTATTTGCGACTTTCCTGACTGCCAGGGATGTGGGTCACAGAGCTTTTGAGAGCCTATATTTTGATTTCGTCCTCAAGCTCACAGACGGACAGACCCCGCAGCTCGTTTAAAGCCGTGCAGAGTGTAGGGTCAAGCAGGTTAAGACACGATGACCATGTCATGTAGGTGTAAGTCGTCTCCTCCTTCGCAACCAGGACCCTTCCCTACTCATGATCAAGGATCCTCAGACAGTGGTTCTGGGGTTGCGGGCTTCCAGTGGGTTTGTTGAGGGATGATGGGTTTGTTTAGGGTTTAGGGCTGCTTGTTTAAGCCATACACTCGAAGCACCAAAGCCTAAGCCCAAACCCCCTCCTGCTGCGTGCTTTGTCGTTTGGGCTATGGACCATCATGGATCCGTAAGCGGTCCTGTGTCTCACCGCATGCCTCGCGCGAGGAAGTCGACTGTGCGGGTGGGGTCCTTCATATATAATGTGTTAAATGCAAACCTAAACCTATTCCAGAAGTCCAGCAGCTTGTCTCATGGCTTTCGTTGCCAGGCCTGTTGCCAGAAGATTGGGACAAACTACATGTGTCTTGGCAATTACTGTATTGGGGAGGGGGTGGGGGTGGGGATAGGAGCCAAGAGCTTTGCTACCCAAAGCCCCACACCATATCGTAAATCCTACACCCTAATTAAATCTAAAACCCTGAACAAACCCTAAACCCTGCTATAGGTTCCTTTATCCGTAGGCCGAGATTCCCTCGCCTTAAGCCCGACAACAAGACCGCCCAAATCCCAACCCTACTACACTCTGAGGCTGAATACTTACTAGTAGTAGTTTACGTGTATAATAATCTCTATATATGGGATACCAATATACCACGCACCTTGGTAATACTTGTCAAGGCCGCCCCTTTGACAACCTTGTAGCACCCGGACACTTTATCAAACATAATCATAAAATATCACAGCCTACCAGGACCCTCCTTGTACCCTCAAATAGGGGTATATGGTCCCAAATAAGGGGCATTTAGGGTCTAATAGAGGGTAGATGGAGGGTCTAGGTAAGATACTGCCGTCCAACAGGCCCCTCCCGCAAAACCCTGCTAAAACCTACGTCGCCCGTATGAACCCTATTGAAAGCATGACGGCGCATATGATTTCTTCAAGCTCTATCACCCTAAACCCTAAACCGAGGTTCTTGAACATGATCTATCTCGGACCTGGGGCGATCGCCTTGTGACTTCGGCCTCCAATTTAGAGCTTGGCTTCGGCCTCCAATTTAGAGCTTGAGGATTTAGGGCTTAGCGTGTGAGGGTTTAGGGTTTGCGTGCGATTTAGGGTTCAGGGTTATGTCCAGCAAATTGTGTTTTCTGGCAGAGTTTGGAATTTTCGGGCAAAAGGCTTAGGGTGCGCAGTCAGGAGTCCTAGCTGGGGTTCGGCGGGTTCGGGGACGATGGGCTTTGGATTACTTGAGGAATGAACAACTCTCGGGAAGAGTCTTCCCCATATGTGTATTTTCACCGTGCTACCGTTTAAGTTGAATTTGGTGTGATGACTGACCGAGACGAACGCAGCTGAACCAATTTAGTATTCCATGGCAGAGAAGGCACGTTCCCCATTCGGGCGGGTTTAAAGTCTCAAAGTCTCCCTTAAACCCTGAACCCCAGGTGGTGGCCAGCTATTTCATGTGTCTCCTCCTCCAGTTCGGTTTCCGTTGGAGGCGCGGCGTCAGAGTTTTTGGAGACGGGTCGTAGGTTGAACATCGTTATGAAGACTGTTTCGGGGTTGCGCTGCTGTACCTACAGTGCCCGAACAATCCCGGCTAAGCCCCGAGGCAGATTTACGTACGTAGGGCTGGTGGGTCTTCGAAATCGGGCACCTTGTGACCCAGCGTCTGCCATATGCAGGGTGAGGTGCTTTAAGGATTGCGACCAGTTCTGAATGCTAGTTATAATATACCCCCCCAAGACCTTATTCTAATTATTGGAGCCCCTATTCTACTTATACAAAGTGCAGGATTCTCGAGGCAGCTCGTCAACCGCAGCAATCCGAAGCCTTTTATCGCAAGCTTCTGGAAAGGGTCGTGCTTCAGAGGTTTCGAGTTTAGGGTTTAGGGCTTAGGGCCGTGTGTCAGAGCAAGCTATGCACGCCAAATTCGAAAACCAAGCAGCGCCGAACATAAACCGAAGAGACCTGCAGTCTACACTCCCTTGAAAGCAGGGGCTAGCAAAGCAATCACACCCTAAGCCCTAAACTCTAAACCCTAATCCGTACGGAGCGTTGTTCTCTACATCAAGATCCGGCTCGGGGTCTTTAGACTCAGAGTGGCATCTTCTGTCTTGGCTATAGGGGATGAAAATCCGACTCAAATCAGTTCTTGGGGGGTTCACAGGGTTTAAGATTGGCCCTAAAAGCTAAGCCCTAAACCCTAAAGCGGGTCATGTAGCATGGTGTCTTCAGCAACAACAGGCGACTAGCCGAGATCGAGCAAACTCTGTGCATCCCGTCTGCCTTTCAGCCGGGCCACGCAGGGGCTGAGAGTTTGGGTTCAGGGGTTTTGAGGGGCTTAGGACTGTCAGATGGTTTGAGGGTTATAGGGTGCAGAGGTTTTTATGGGGTTTATAGTAGTTTAAGGTTTTGGAGGCTTGGGTGGTTTGGGTTTAGGGTTGGATAAGGGCTGAGTTTGTGGGCGAAAGGCTTGCAGCGACTTACATAGGGTTCAGTATAGGCTTGCCTATTGAGGGTGGTGCGGTTCGGGGTCCCAGATTTTTCCATACCCCTTGCCCCTTACTGATTACTACTGATGCCCTAGACCCTAAACCTTGCCGCATTTGTGGGTTGTCAGCTGGTTTCCAACCTAACCCAGTGCCCTCTAAACCCTATAAGCCAAACCTGTAATACTTCAATTTCTGAGCCAAGCCGTGACTTCGTAGCCTCAAATCCGTGGCCCTACACACCCTGAAACCCGCTAAAACCCTGGGCCCTGTAGATGGCCTGGTTTGCGTTTTTTGGGGCCCTCTAAACCCCAAACCCCTAGCCCTAAACCCTAAACCCCAAACCCTAAACCCCTATAGCCCTAAGCCTTAAACCCTGGGCCCTAAGCGACGAGGCATCCTGGCGACAGCTTTCCTGGTCTGCGTGCCGACCCCTCTGGCACAGCTCCGGGGTCCCTTCGCAGTACGAAAAGGGTTTAGGGTTTAGGCTTTAGGGTTTAGGGTTTAGGCTTTAGGGTTTAGGGTTTAGGCTTTAGGGTTTAGGGTTTAGGGTAGAGGGTTGCAGCATGTGCGGGGTATAGCTATATAGTTTTGTTTAGTGGCTAGGGTGTTATGAGAGGTTCCACTACTCACATCTGTTGCTTGTTTTAACCTACGAGGGTTTTGTAGGGGTTTTTACCTGGTGTTATGGGTTTGTGGGTTGCTGGCCCCAGAGACGTTCCAAACACTCCGAGAAATCTCTGAGAACAAGACGCACACATCAACTGTGCTGCCATAAGAGAGCACGGCCAGCATCCGAGGCTACCTGATGATGCTGGCCTTTGACAGCCTCTACCACCGACGAGCCTGGGTTATGCTGTTTTGCAACATACTTCAGTTCCTTTTCGCGGCCTTCTGCTTCCTGCAGGCAGGATGTGCTTTCGGATGTGCTTAGAGTTCTCCCTTCAGTTTTTTGCCTGTGCCGAAGTGGAAATCAATTAGCTTGAATCATATGTTTCTGGTTCTAAGACCCTATGCCGAAAAACCGAGCGCTTCACACAGGGGCCATCATACTTGTACTTATTAATGACCCGAAACCCTGTTCTAGCTACGAAGGGTGGCTGTACCCCAAAACCGTCCCTTTTGGAGCCCTTAACGGCACCACTACAGCAACCCTGACAGGAAGGAAGCCTATTTCCGTTATTAGCAATTAAGGCCCCTATCTTGGAACCTTATACATTCCTTATACAGATCAAGAACCCCCTCCAAATGCCAAATAAAGCCGTATACGGTCCCTCCGGCCCCCCCAAAAATCACTCATTCCGACTCCCCTGTTGTATTACGCTGTTCTCATGATGAACTACTGCCCTACCTAGAGTAACCAAGGTACTTTAAGCGAAAGGTAAAAGGTAAATATACCAAGGTTTTAGGGTCATATCCCTTTGTTAAGGTGCATTGGCTACCCTGCCCCACACCTTAAAGCTCTAAACCTAAACCCCAATCTGCTCTTAACTTGACCGCCGCTCCACTATGTGTTGGTTTCTGTCTCGGGGCCGAGGATAATAAACTTTAGACCCTAAGCCTTAGACCCCAGACCTTAACCCCAAATAACCTACCCTTTGAAGGACTTATAGAAGGACATCATAGCTTAGGGGAACTTAGATTTTTTTTTAATCTTTGGTTATTATAATCCCTAAGAAACAGCTCAAATTATAATTTTTGCTAGGGGTCTAAGTTCGGTATAGATAGTAAGGAACCATAAAAACCTAGGGTCCTAGGGTCCAGGTAGGCCCTAAACCCGGAGCAGTTCAGCCTCTGATGGAATCGCTGTGCAGGGCACGGACTTCGGCATTCCGCTGGAGGCACGGCAAAGCGGAGTACAAAACAGGGTCTGTTGCATTGGTTCATCCTTTTTTTTGCGGGTTTAGGGTTTTAGGTTGAGGGTTTAGGGGTTAGGTGTTTACGGCTTGGGGCTTCAGGGCTTCGGGTTAGGGTTCAGGGTTTAGGGTTTGATTCAATCCATGTATATTAAAGGATGCTTTTGCAAAGGTTTTAAGTTTTAGATAATGAGTTCCATATTGGCTTTAGGCAGCCTTGGAAGGGGAAATGTCAAACAAGGGTGAACACTGTTTTGGACGGTTCGGTATGGAAGTTCTGACATAGCATGGCACTTTGTAGTATGTAGATAAAACTCTACATCAAGGTAGTACAGCACCGAAACTATGTGCATGTCCCATCGTGCTCTCGGCAGAAAGCCTCTGCAGTCGACAGTAAAGCCGCATCCGCCCCTCAACAGAATTTGTGATGCTAATCGTGACGGTCTGCCTCCTTTGCATCGTGTAATCCTCTCTATCTTTGTCAGGTGCATAAGGATGACCTTGCCGTCACGGTTGCTATCAGATCATCGCCATCGTCATCTGCAGAATCAGCATCATCAACACCATCATCAACATCGCCGTCCCTATCAGCGTTGCAACAATAAGCAGCTGTACAGCAGGCCCAGGATACTTATCCGGCTCGCTACCATCATCGCCATCGCCATCGGCTTCTTCTTTGTTTTGGTTGACACCTTACTATCATTGATAATGCCCCCCCCCCTGCCCCCCAAACACAAAATCCTTGACCCATAGAATTTCAAAGTAGACCTTAGCCTTAAACCCCAAAGTATGAAGCCCTTGTGCAAAACCAAGAAATCTCCCTTGTTCAGCTCTTATAGGAACCCACTCAAAGGAAGAGCTCTTTCTTTAAGTGGGAGACACCTTTGTCATAGAATAGGGATCCCGAGGACCCTATAGCCCATAGCAAGAGCCCAAGGAGGTCCAAAAGGACCCAGTCATCAGGTACTTCGGTTTAGGATGTAGTAGTATTGTAGGTGAGTATTGCCCAGAGTATATGGCTATTAGGTACTTGCACCCCTGAACCCCTATGGGAGCAAGTCCATGTCCCCTGCAGATTCGCGCCGGCTGCGCCACCGACTCAATCTTCCTCCTACTGGGCCTCTTCGTCTTAAGCACGTGTTGTCGACTGGGCAGGGGGTTTGGGGTCTAGGGCTTCGGGGTTTTAGGGTAGGCTTATATAGTATATACTTAGGCAGTAAAGGCGTTGCAAAATAGGTACTCTAAGGCCTAAGCTAAGTATATACTAGGTAGACCTTTAAGACATCTTCTATTTTGCCTTCTTAAGCTTATGGGTTTAGTCTTTAGCTTTTTTTGTGTCCTTAAAGAAGGTGGGTTCTTTACTTCCGGGTTCCAGCAACATGAGAAAGGCTACTTTTCCTTCCCGAGGGCTTTCTTCGCAGACATGCGGCCGCGCAGTACCTACAAAGCGTGGCTGTTTGACACCTACCTGCCAATGGTGCTGACCAAAGGGGCGGAGAAAAAGGTGCGCTGCCTACGATAGGACGGCTTTCTATCACGAGGAGTTATCCCCATGCCACAGCAGCTTCATGCCACATCACCAAAAAACCGCACAGCTTGAATACCTGACAACAGCCCAGAATCGAACCTAGCTTCCCAGCATTTCGCATCATCCCTGCAGAACTGAACCCGGCTCCCGGTCAGGACCAAGAGGCAAAGTTGGTTGAAATAGCTTTCAGGGTTTGGAGGTTGCACTGCTGGCACAAACCGCAAGTTCTCAAGCCCCCTTCAGCCCGAACCTATCAGCCAGGCCACTTCCGAAACGGAGCTTCAAACAAGACCGATATGAAAACACACATCAGTCTTTTGTGGACATCTGACATGAATACCACAGCGTTGAGAAGAGAAACATAAGCCCCGAGTTATAGTGAACCCCAGAAAGTTGGAACATCGATTTAGGGTGATTCATGCTGGGAATCCCTTTACTTTACTTTTAAGGACATGAGGTTACTGATGTTCCAACTTTCTGGCTTCTACTGTATGTGCACATAACCATAGACTAGGTTCCCCAGTAGTGCCCTTTTACCCTTTTTTTTGGGGGGGTTCCCTTATTAAAACCAAAGAGTAGGAAAAAGGGTACCCTTATTATTAAGGGGCTGCTGGGGAACCTAGTAGAAGCCTCAAGGTCTGAGTCGAGACCCCCATGGAACGACATTGGCAGCTATGAGGGTTTATAAGACAAGCATATTCGGGTTTTTAAAAACCGAAGAGGGTTTTTTTTTAAAAAAAGAGGGTTTTTAAAAACCCTCTTTTTTAAACAACCCTCTCCTACTGCAAGCGTCTACCTCAGTAGCTGAGTGGATACACTTTAGACTTTTTGGGATAATGTTGCCCACTATAACACTGAAAGTGTACACTTTTTGGGGCTTATGAACTCAGCAACTAAGATCAGACACCAGGTTCAGGGTTTAGGGTGCAAATGCTGCAATAGCTGCAGAGCCCACGAAACGCAATATGAACTCCCATAAGAGGCCGCAAAAGCGCAAAGACAGTCGGATTGCAGACCTACAGATCTGTAGCAGGCCCTGTGTACAGTAAGCAGAAAAGGAGCCAACTAGACCTAAAATATTGAGCTTTAAGCACCCGGGTCTATCTGCGCAGAAAGAGAGTGATCCCTAAACCCCTACAACCCCAAGAAACCCCAGAACCCCTAAATCGCGAATCCACGAATCCACCAAGATTAGTTAGAACCCCGGGTTCGTGCCAGTAATCCTAAGTCTTGCTAGAACCTACACCCTACGCACCGAAACCCTACCTTAACCTCCGAAAACCTACATTTTCAGGACTTATATCTAGAAACAAGGTAAACCTCTTAAACTCTAAACTCCTAAACCCTAGAGCCACAAAACAACAGCGAAGCCCATCGCCTGAGGTCTGGTCGAGGAAGGCGGAAGGGCGCTTTCCTGAGGCCAAGGAGAGCATCGGGAGGGCTTTCACTTAAGGTTTAGGATGCGTGTCTCTAGGGTGTTGTTTTGGGTTTAAGTTTAGGGCTTTGGGGCTTAGGATGTTAGGAAGCAGTTTTTGTTTGTGCGCGTTTTGAGCATTGGATTTCTGTTCTTTCGAAGTGCTCCGGGATTTCAGGGCAGTAGTGCTCTTGACTTTCTTTCATATTCGGGCTTGTGGATGAGGGTTGCAGGGTTTTGGGCTTCGGAAGGGCGTATAGTGCAGGAAATGGTTGACGATGTAGAACTTCATGGTGCCGTATCTGCAGCGCAAAATGTGGTGCTGCTGATCTTCTGTATTGTCATGCTCTTGGTCATGATGGTGGGATGGTGTAAGATTCTTCAGATTGACTAGCCTGCTCTATGTCGTGCTCTTATTTTGGGCGTATGATATAGCTTGACAGATACACCCGGCTGAAACAGTACCAACAGATGAAACGGAGTCACAGTTGTACACTAGACTTGCATACCACAGCGTTGACTCAATAACTAGATTTTCGATTTTTTAGCAACCCATATGAACTGTCATGGTCGTAAACTTCACGAAAGACTAGTTAATCCTAGCAGCCGGGTCAAACATGTGAAGATATGCAAGAATCGATTTAGGGTCCAAGTTTCGGGTCGGATTAACATTCAGCGTCCGCAAGGGTACTATAACAGTTCTCGAAGGGTACTACGTCAAGAAGAACTAGTTGGCCCCGAAGGAGCTCAAACAGCGCGTGAGAGATGTCTTGGAAGCTCGTCTGTGGTCTAGGATTTAGAGGTAACTCGAGCTGTCGGCCTTCCGGTTTCTGGTTAAGTCAGGCTTTTGCTTGCTGGGCTTAGGGCGTTTAAGGGTTTATCAGTTTGGGCCTGCTTTTGGCCTTGCAAATCGTTGATCTTCGAATCCAGGGTGTTTCAAGGAGAAGGCCGAAACCCGCCGGCCATGAACCCTGAGGCTTCATCTGCAGACACCGAGCCATGAACCCCCAATGACTAGAAATGCGAAAATATTGTGCCCATTCATTGTTCGGGGTGCAGGGCTTATAGATTCATAAGCACATGTAGCGCAAGTTGGTATACACAATCGTGAGTATATTGCGTGCATTCAGTAGATGGTTGTTCTGCGCTCTTGTCAGCTAGGCGGAAGACATTTCTGCCACTTCCCAAACGCCTGAAATCCTTAAAAGTCCTAAACCCTAACATAAAGAATCTCCGATGCGCTAAGCCGAATGTTCAACGATCCGGGTGCATTGAGCGAAGGCCCAGACGCTAAACGCAAGGATCCTACTTGCAAGCACAAAGCGGCTTGGGGATTTGGGTTTTTAAGGACGTAGGGTTTGGGGTTTAGGGCTTAGGACTTGGGGTTTAGGGTCTAGGGTTTTGGGTTTTGGTCGAGGCGGGTGCAGGGTTTAGTGCTTAGGGCTTCGGGTTTAGGGTTTAGGGTTGGGTTTAGTGGAATAAGCCCAAAAAGCCTGAATTTACGCCTTTGGACCACCCCATCAGTTTGCAACAGTCAACCCTGCCCCAACACCCATGTAGGGTACTTATAACTTTACTTATAGCCTGCTTACTAAGTCCCCTGGGCCTCTAAGGTCAGTTTGCAACAGTCAACCCCTCGACCAGAGACTTGGACCGTGAACCTCGATGCACAAATCCTGAACCCTAAAGCAAAAATCTTAAACACCAAGACCAAGAGCCTAACCCCTGAAACTCAATATTATAGAGGCCTAAATAATTACCAATACTGTTTTGTGGGTTCCGTATTCTAAGCATAGAAAAATTGGCCCCAAAACCATATCCTAATCTTTAAGGCCCCTGTAGTACATCCTATTGCTTGCAATCTTAAAGCCCTAAACCCTGAGACGCAGAACTCCAAACCCCATCTAGCCCTTGTGGAAGCCGCTAGCAGGATCCTTAAATGATCCCCTGAAGTTTGCCCACCCCCGTAAACCCCCAAGCCCTTAAACACTGAAGCCACTCACTCAACCCTACAGTAGAAGCCAGGAAGTTGGAACATCATTAGCCTCCTGCCCTTAAAATAAAGTATAGGGAATCCCAGCATGAATCATCCTAAGTCTATGTTCCAACTTTCTGGGGTTCACTGTAATTACTGAAGACCCTCACTCAACCGGAGAGCCTCGAACCCCCAAGACCTTGGCCAGAATTCCCTAAACCCCAAACCCAAAAACCCTGCAAGCCCTACAAGCCTAAACTCAGAACCCTAAGCCCCTAAACCCCCCAAACCCTCAAACCCGGGAAGGCCCTAAACCTGAACCCTGAGCCCCTAAATCCTAACCCCTAGACCCGAAGCCCCTAAACCCCTAACCCCTAAACCCGAAGCCCACCCGCCCAAACGCCGAGATCTGAGGCCCCAAGCAAAGATCTGGGCCACTCCGATGCCAAGCCTCCCGTGGCTCGGAGTCGAGAGCTTCAAGGGTTTAGGGTATAGGGTCTACGGCCAGTCTAGGGTGTAGGGAGGGTGTAGGGGTTTAGGGTTAAGAGTATAGGGCTTAGGGTATAAGGTTCCCACAAGCGGTTTTTCCCTGCGCTCACATGACAAGCTCGACGCTTATAGCAGGATCTGCTGTGGCTTATACTTGCTTCAGACTTAGACGGTTGGGGCGTTTTGAGTTGAGGTTGACACGGGTGGTTGAGGGTTTGTGTTTAGGAGGTATCCTGTTAATGTGTCTTGCCACAAGGTTCAGAGACAGTTCTATGTGTTGTGATAAGGCTTAAAGTAGCAGTACAATAAGATTTGCACTAGCCGGTTTGTACGAGGACTCTTGCAGCTCAAACCCCCAATCTGTCTGGTGCTTAGTAGGGAATGGGGGAATGCTTCCCTAAAGTGGTCCCTATATAATCCCCGACAGTAGTCCCCATAACCCATTCCCCCATTCCCTACTAAGAACCAGACAGCAATAAGGCTTTTTTGAAACTCATTAAAGCGGCTGTTTCAGAGCCCTTAAGGGAACCCGTATTCATCCTTATTTATTTTGAAGCCTAAACCCTGAACTGCAAGCCCGACCGGAACCCTTCATAACCTACCGTGTTTATGGCTCCTTGTTGTGATATCTCTATATACGTCCGTTAGGGGGTAGGTGTTCTTTCGGTTTTATGGTTCCTTGTTATGATACCTCTATATAAGCCCTTTAAGGGGTAGGTGTTCTTTCGGCTTTATGGTTCCTTGTTATCATATCTCTACATAAGCCCTTTAAGGGGTAGGTGTTCTTTCGGTTTTATGGTTCCTTGTCATGATATCTCTACATAAGCCCTTTAAGGGGTAGGTGTTCTTTCGGTTTTATGGTTCCTTGTCATGAACTCTACATAAGCCCTTTAAGGGGTAGGTGTTTTCAGGCCCGGGTAGAAAGCCTCCTGCCCAGGCTGCCAAGAAGGCGAAGACCGATTCCCCTGCGCCGGCCCAGGGTTAGAATCATCATCGCAGAGAGCCCAGTATGCCCTCTACTGTATGGGCTGTATAGAGGCCTTCATAGATTCAGAACTCCAAAATGGTTCCTTTAAGGGGTTCTGCAAGGGCTCTATCATTTCAGGGCCTTATTATATTTTACTTAGAAGAGGGTTTTGGGGCTATATGACATGATGCTATACTATATACTTGCATTATGTAACCCTATGGAATTGCATCCTGATGATTCAGGGATCCGTAGTATCCCCTCAATTCTAGGAATAAATAAAGCAACATATGTCTTGAATATTAATACATGAGGACTTAAGGAGGTATCATAACGGGTCTTGTTTAAAGGGTATTGGGCTCTCTGGATGCGCAGCTGGGGAGAAAAAGCTACGCCTGCTCCGGTGCACTGGGGCTCCAACTTTCTGCTTCAGGCCTCTGCATTAGGGGTTTAGGCTTTCTGACTGCTTTAATCAGGGCGGAGTAGCGTCTACAGCGGTTTAGAGGGTTCAGGGGGTTAGGTTGTAGGGTGAGGATTCACAGTAAGGGGCTAAGGCAAAGCAGACTCCCAGTAGGAGAACAATTCAACGTGATGTACATTCGAGGGATCGGTAATGACCTCTGGGTGATGTACAAGCAGTGAATCAGCTTATAAGGCTGAAGGTCTCAGACGCGGATTTCGGACTCGCAATTCTGGGCTTTGATGTTGAAGGTATCCGGTGGTTTTCACCGGTTGCCTTCGTTGCCAACCCGCTACTTAGGTTTTAAGTTTTAGGTTTTAGGGTGTATGGTTGTGGTTGAGACCTTGAAACAAAACAAGCCATCCCAATAACAAAGAACCCACCGTCTTCAACAAGACAGAGCCCTATATAGTTTTCCGAAACTCTCGAGCCCGCGTAAGGCAACCGTAGGGTCTGCGGGTTTGCCTTTAAGTTGCATGAAACTTTCAACACGACGAGCGCGAAAGCCGTACAGAAGCCTAAAGGTCTACACCTTTGCTTAAGGACAGCCCACTTCTCTCGCAGGAGAACGCCGAATTCCAGAAGGTCGTCAAGGAGCAGCGGCTGACCCAAGACCTGCTGAAGAAGGTTCCGGCGTTGGGATGTCATGAGTTGTATTATATTTTTCAGGGCTCCTATCCGGTGTTACAAGGGTTCTGAAGTCGGTATTGTGTGGATTAGCCAGGTTGTTTAAGGGGCTTGGGCCCGCTGGAAAAGACCTTCAGTTGGGCCCTTTGTGTGCACGGTTTCGAGTTCAGCTTCAGGGTAAACCCTAAACCCCCAAACCCTAAACCCCTAAACCCTAAACCCTAAATTTAAGAGCCTCCGGCTCAAGCCGCCGACCCCGTAGGAGTCAGAGAAAGGGCGATAGCTGGGGAGTAAGTCTATGCCAGCTCCGTCGCTTCCGGGACGCCCTCCGGGCTTTTAGGGTTTGTGGGGGGGGTTTAGGTTAGGGGTTTAGGGGTTTAGGGGTTTAGGGGCTTAGGGGCTTAGGGGTTCAGGCGCTTGGGGGTTTGGGGGTTTAGGGGTTTAGGGGTTCAGGGGCGGGGCTAAGGGGTTGAGGTG
>BGNK01001872.1:0-95272 GCA_003297005.1 Symbiodinium sp. clade A Y106 | reverse complement strand
AGGGAAGGGGAAAGGGGGGGGCAATTCGCTTTAGCAGGGTCAACGCCGCTTCGTGCAGGCTCGGCGTCCTCCATGAAAAACAAAATGCGTGCCCCCCCTCCCCCCTGCGGGCTCTCTGCCGACTCATCCAACACGCCGCTAGGTCGGCGGACCCCTAAACCCCTAAACCCTAAACCCCCAAACCCTAAACCCCCAAACCCTAAACCCTAAACCCCTAAACCCTACCTTAAACTACCAAACCCTACTTATTTTTTGTAGGAGCATCCTAAACCCTACCTTAACCCTACGTAACCTACCTTTTTAAGGACTTATATAAGGAGATCATAAGAAGGAGCCCCAAAAAGGTAGGTTCCGTAGGGTCCAGGTAAACCCACCAAAACCTACTTTTTTGTAGGGTCCCTAGAAGCTCCATATTAGGCTTTCTAATAAGAACCTACAAAAAAGTGGGTTCTGGTGGTTGAAGGTAAACCCTATACAACACAGTCTGAGATGTGGGGATGCAGGGTGTGGACCCTTCCGAGTCTTCCCGAACCCATGTCCAAAATAGTAGGGAGTAGTATTAGGGAGACCCCGTAAAGGGTACCCCTTCTGAACCCTACTTCTGGCTCTCTTTAACGGGACCTTATTGAGAGGGTCTATATCCCCAAGGGTCCCCTTAATCCTGCCTCCTAAATAGGACTCTTCCATGAATGGCATAGAGGAACAATGCTACGGTTGATGGACAAAATCCTGCACTACCCATAATAAGGAATATACCATAATTCCCATAGTTTAGGGTACTTAAAGTAATGCAGGATTTTGTCCATCAACCGTAGTACAGAGGCCTGGCATTACGGTTGACGGTTGAGGGTTTAGGGGTAGATGTTATAAGTGATCGAGGAGAGGAGATAGCGTCGCTGAGGGCCCTGCTATATTCGAGGTTGCTTTTGGAGTGCAGGGGTTTGGGAGTCGAGGCTTGGGGAGACTAAGTATCCTAGCGTCAGGGAACTTTTCGGGATGAGGGGTTTTTGGAGATTCGGTGTCAGGAAACTTTTCGGGATGACGACTTTGGTAGGATCCTTTTGAGATGAATCCGTATGACAAAGAGTTTAGGGTTTAGGGTCCATGGAACGAACTGCTTCCCTTTGCTTTGCCTGTCCAAACCCCTTGTTACAGACGCAAAATCGACTTGGACGCTCTTTGGGCTTGGATTGCCTACCTAATAAGTGTCTGCTATAAAGAACAACCCCCACAACCCATCCTACGAACCACCCGAAACCCGAAACCCTAAACCCTAAACCCCCACCCGAAACCCTAAGCCCTAAGCCCTGCAGCAAAGGGAGCAGGGGCTAGGATCGAGAGTCTAAGGCTCAAAATAGCCAAAACGCCTTATATAGTATGGTCTTTGGGCCCAAAAGCCTTATGAGTCCTTAGAGCCTAAGGGAACAACAAAAGATAATTTATCGATAGGTTTGAACTTGAAAGGCTTTTGCAGGGTAGGCGGCCCCTTCGCAGGCGCTGGATAGCCTCGCAGCTTTCTACAACAAGGCCGAAAGCAGTTAGGATCCATATATGCAGAGCTTAGCTATTCTGACAGACTTTAGTCTGCATCATTTCAGGTACCCAGTTGTAGAGTATTTTATCACGCTCGCGATCCTAGAACAACCTCTAGCGTTTCTACCCCGTAGTCAGGCGGCTTTCAGCACTTTGGTGTAGTAGCTATTGATTGAGCACCTCGAGCGCAACCTCAAGATCTTCAATGTGTAGGGCTTAGGGTATTTAGGGCTGAGGGTTAAGATGTGTTAAGGGTACATAGGGTTTACGGTTTAGGGTTTAGGGAATCTGTTCCCGAAGGCCCACAATAGTTCGACATTCAGAAATTCATACATAGTCGTGTCCTCGCCTCGGATGTTGCTGTACGTTTGAAGTACGCCGAAGTGGGATGGAACAGAGCTTACATGGCGGCATAAAGCCAGCCTTCAACTCCACATGGGTCGTTGTCAAAATTATGGTCCCTTTTTGGGTACCCTAAATAATAGGTGCCGTATGCCGTATTGTCATAGGGATCCAAAAAAGGGACCACAATTTTGACAACTACCCATGTCAGGGCCTGATGGATCTGCAGACCTCAACCCAGCGGGTCCAAAGCATCTACAATTATGGAACTAATTAGGCCCAAAGGCCTTCCAAATCATGGTTTGGGGGGGACCCCATCATAGTAGTATATATATATATACATATGTATATACCATTATATATATATATATATGCAGTTATATATATATATATGTATGTATCTAAATACAGATATAGATAGATAGATAGACCCTCTTGGTATCCGTGCCTATGCTATGAAGTCGGGCCTTGTCGAATTATATTATAAGCAATATTAAGCCCAAGGCCCTCCGGGACCGCTTGAATGTCGAGCCCTGAGCAGAAGCCCACAAAATCCAAGAAGAACATCGGTTTAGGGTTTAGGGTTTAGGGTCTAGGGTTTAGGGTTTAGGGCTTAGGGTTTAGGGTTTCCACATCGAAATGCTCAACATGGCATCGCCTTTGTCTCGAGCTTACTCGACCTTACACACTAACCCTGAAGCCGTAAAGCCCAAAACACCTTGAACACGCTCAACCTGTCTCAAACCCTAAAGCCCAAAAAGCGCTGGGCCCGAAACCCCTCAACCGCGCTAACCCCTAAATCCGTAAACCCTAAGCCGCTAAATCCTAAACCCCTAAACCTGAAACCTGAAACCCTCAACTCTAAACCCTAAATCCTAAACCCCTTAGCCAAAAACCCTTGATTTAAACTCCAAACCCTACAGGCAACAAAACCGGTGTCTATATCAGGCCGGGGCCGAATCTGGTTCTTTCCTGCAGAAGGCCAAGGCGAATCCTGAGGCCTTTTCTGGGGGTTCTGGGATTTAGAGGTTTAGGATGATCTAGGGATGGTTTAGGGTTTAGGATTTAGGCTTTCTAGGGGTTCTGGGATTCAGATGTTAGGATCTAGGGCGGTATTAGAGGTTTAGGATGGTTTAGGGCGGTACTTAGAGGGTCAGGATGGAATGCTTTAGGGTCTAGGGCTTTGGGAGGAGAAGCACAGGCGCCACGGCCACAGATGGTCCAACGAGCACATTACGCATGGGCAACCCAGGCAATGGCCACCGTGTGATGTTTCGATGTCCCTTGCAAAGAGATTGTCCCGAGCTTGGAGCTTGAGTGGAAGGGCGACGAGCAGGGCTGGGAGGGGTGGCACAACTTGGAGTCAGAGTACTAGAGGGGCCGTAATGTTTATATACCTATACTATTTTGGGGGCTCCTTAGTATAAATATACTATAATAATAGGCCCCCCCCCAAAAAAAAAAACCCTATTCTAATTATTACTGCTCCTAAAATACAGTACCCTTATAATAGCCAGCCCTTATAGACCCCTTTAAGGGAACCCTATTCTATAATTATTAAGGCCCCTACATTACAAGCCCTGCCCGTGCCTGGGTCTCAAGTGGCTCGACCTCGAGGAGCCTCAGGCGGATGCAGCTTCTGTGCCGCCTAGGGGTTTAGGGTTTAGGGGTTTTGGGTTTGGGGTTTAGGGTTTGAGGGTTTAAGGGTTTAGGGTTAAGGGTTTAGGGTTTAAGGGTTTCGGGTTTAGGGTTTAGGGTTTTAGGGTTTGCCGTCAATTTCTTTGTATTTATTGAAGCTTCTAGGGAGGATGAGTTTCATCATTTGCATTCTGGGGTAGCATACTGTTGGTGTTAGCGGTGTCAAACGATTCAAACGAAGGTTTTGTTTGTTGAGGAGGGTTGGGGTTTGATATTCCGGATGTTTTTGGCCTGGGTGCCTTTGGGGCTGCGATTTTTGCTAGGGAGATGTGGTGAGTTCAGGCTTGGACAGTTGAGTCTAGCGGATCCCGGGTTGGGCCCAGAGCCTCCAAAACCCCTTAATTAAGGAGTATACCTTAAATTATAGTAGGATCCCTAATATGATTTAAGGCACATTCCTTAATTAAGCTGTTTTGGAGTCTCTGGGAGGTAGGTAGGTGGGTGTAGGTGTAGGTGCGGGCGTAGGCGCGGGTGTGGGGGGTAGGTGTAGGTTTCCTGCATACGGTGGATAATCGTGACCGACAATAATACGGCCCTCAAGCGGAGAGGGCTGGGAGGGCCGGAGGTCAACCTTCCCAACACCCCAACCTACTCCGCAAGAGGTCGAATCCACTAAACCCTAAAACCCTGAACCGTAAACCCCAAGCCCCCTAAACCCCTCAACCCCTAAGCCCTAAGCCCCTAAACCCCTAAACATTAGACCCTAAACCCCGAAACCTGTAACTTGTAAGCCCTAAACCCTAAACTGGGTTCTGGTTGTAAAAGGAGTGTATTTTAAGTTACCATAACAGGGATCCTTTGTAAATATCTAAGTTAAGGAGTTTATCTTAAGGTACCAGAACAGGGATCTAGAGTAAATATGTAGTAACTATGGTTTCCTTATTATGGTAACTTAAGTGAAATCCCTAAATCCCTTAACAAAAACCATTAAACCGATGAGGAGCCGGAGACCTTCCGAAGCTACCAAAAGAGCTCCAGTGCCTCGGCTTTGACCGGCCTTTTGTATTTAGACGTATTCAGGGTCTTTAGGGTTTAAGGGTGTATTTGGATGTATTTAGATGGAGTTCCCACTGGTATCTAGTCTTAGTTTGGGGTTCAGGGTATTTTCGTTTGGGGTTTAGGGTTTAAGGGTCTAGGCTTCCTTGGATCACTAGGACAAAGAGAGTTGCTGGAGAACCCAGGAAAGGCCAACCGACACCCCGGGTGTGCAGAGAGGATTCCTTAGTTTGCTAAACGCACGAACCCGAGCGCGTCGAGACCTTTGCAGTCGAGACGGGGAAGCTTCAGAAGCCAAATCTCGCTAAGCCTTCCCCAACATGGAACCCCGCAACGGGGTTTAGGGTTCAGGATTGATATAGGTCCGATGTTAAGACGGTCAATGTATCCTAGGGTCTGGACTCTATGAGCTAGACCCACTCTAAACCCTAGACCCTTAACTCTAAACCCTAAACCCTAAGGGCGATGCCCTGCCTGCATGTGGGCTTCGGGATTTTAACTGTTTTTTGGGTGTGGGTTCTACATGTGGCCCATATGACTTCGAATCCTAAGCCCTAAGCCGTGGGGCTTACGATGTAGAGTTTATGGTTTGGGGTTGCCTGAAACTCTGATCCAACACAGAGAGAGCTCTTGCAAAGTTAACCCCTCAGTTTGTTGAGCTGTTGTGACACCCTTGACAACCGTAGCGGTCCTCTTAAAGGTTTGTTGAGGAGTCCCATAAAGAGCCCTAAGCTCTAAACCCTTCTGATGCAGCAGGTATAGAACCCGCTTTTCCCTAAATCCTGGAACCCTAAACCCTATGAGCCCTACATATCCTAAGCCCTCACCCCTAAACCCTAAACTTTCCTAAATCTTACTAACCCTAAACTCTAAAATTTGCTGAATCTTGACACCTTAGGGCGGACGGAAAAAGAGCCCTCAAACAAAACAAGAAAAATGCTGAAATCTTGTTAAGCCTATGTAGACCCTAAGGCAGCAACGGCGTCATGCTGATGCTGCAGCAGCTCGTGGCTGATGCCAAGGCCACAGAGCTGATAGCGTGGGATTTTTGTTTTGGGAAGTTTAGGGCTTTGGGTTAAGGGTAGGACCAGGAGGTTTAGGGGGCTTTTAGGCTTTACGGTTTGGGTTTAGGGAAGTTTAGGGTGGCTTTTGAGGGCTTAGGGTTTGGGGTTTGGGTCGGAAGTTTACGTGGCTTGCAGGGTTCTGTTTGAAATGTAGAACATAATGCGAGAATTAGGGTTCCATACTGGTTCTAGAGTTGGACGCTTTCAAAAAACGATATTTCAGGGCTTCTGCAATGGGGGTTGTATGTGGAGTGGGATTTTTAGGGTTAAGGGTTCTTTCAGGGGGGTTTACACAGGGTGCAAATATGGGGATTTGAGTTCGTGAAGCAGGGTTTTGTGAGGTTTATTACAGGGCCCTTCGGGAGTTCGATGGGGGAAATGGATCCGGATGTTGAGGCCTTTCAGCCTTTTGGGATGTGGGGCTTTAGGGGCTCATGGCTGTTTGAGGGCTTCGGGCCTTAGGACGTTTAGGGCATTTTCGGGTTTGAGCCTGCGTGTTTGTGTTTAAGGGATCATAGGTTCAGGGTGCAAGTTTGGCCTGAGAGTTCTGAATATAAATATAAATAAACAAATAAATAAATATATATATATATATATATACATATAAATTTGTTTAAAGAGACACACACACACACCTTTGCTTGAGGGTTTATAGGGTTACTGGTTTCGGGTTTTGGGTTCAAGGCTCCGGGTTGGGTTAAGAGCTGGCCCGAGTATTAGCGAAAAGCTCTAAGGGGAGCATCGGGTATGTCAACGTTCCCGGCTTTCTGATGAAGGTGCCAGAGTCTGGCATGGCAGATCCAGGAACACAGCAACGCCTTATTGTCTGTAGGGTGGTACTCTGCGCCCTAAGCCCAGCACTCTCAGCCCTAAACTGCCCTAAGCTTAACCCCAAACCCTAAAAACTTCACCCTGAATCCTATAAAACCCTAAGCCCCATAAACTATAAGCCCTAAATCTTATAAACCCTAAACCCTATAAACACTACGTGTAGGGCTTCTAACCTACTATCGTCGGGCCCCGGGGCGTCCGGTAAAGCTCCGGAGCCTGAGTTTCAAAGCTCAAGAGCCCGCAGAGCAAAGTAGCATAATCCCTAAGGGTCCATGTACTCTAATAGTATATACTTCGGCCTTCAAGTACTATATAGGTACATTGCGCCCAAAGTTTATACCATTTGGGTACATGGACCCTTTGGGACTGTATATGTTATTCACCCTGCGGCTTCCCGGATTTATTCATTTGTTTCTGCTCACTTGCTATTTCTATCCATCTATCTACACTTTGGCCTTCAACTACCTCTATAGGAACTCCTTCCAGGCCGAAGTGTATACTACATGGTGACATGGATCCTTAGGGCTATAGCTGATGTTTTGGTGACTATAGGGGTGTGCTCTTGCTAATGTGTCCGACCTTCAGATTCCCTAAAGCGTAAATGCCACATTGCAAGCCCCCAAATTGGATAAACCCATCATGTACCCTCAATATTGAGCCCTGAAACCTACAACCCAGAGATCCAGAGATCCCAATACCCCTTAATTAACGAATATACCTTAAATCGTAATATGAAGGCCTCTATACATTAAGCTCAATCCCTGGATAGGAGATGGAGACAGAGGCGACGGCGGCAGCACCTCGCCCGTCGTTTCTGTGAAAGGTCAAGGCACAAGGCTTGAGTATCTTCTTGGGTGGTTTAGGGTTTCGGGGTCTAGGGTTTTAGGGTTTAGGGTTCTGCGTTTTTTTTGATTTTGTGGCTTAGGGTGTCAGGGTTGTGGTTGGAGCTGGTCCGGCGGTGAAGGGGGAAGGTGGGATTTCTTGAGGTTTCAGGCCAGTGTAGAATCCATGCGCCCCTGGAGTGTGCGCTGCACTTGCGCTATCGGGTGCATAGCCTGCTGGTTAAAGTGCATGACTTTGTCCTGCTGTGGTCTTCCGGATTCCGCTGTCCCCGTGAAGGCTGTTCTCGCTGTTGTGGTTCACAGCCCCTTTTCCTCCACAGCTGAAGGGGTGAACAGCTAGGCAGGCACTTACATGGAAAAAACCCGAAGACCTTCCAAACCCTAAACTCTAAACCCTAAAGCCTGAACCCTAAACCCTAAACCCGACCACCCCAAACCCTAAACCCGAAACCCTAAACCCTCCACCTTAACCCTTCACCCCGAACCGACCCTGAACCCCAACAGTACGCCTTTTTCATCAACCTTACACCCTGAGCCTTTCACTTGCAAAAACCCTAAAGCCAACGCCCCAAAACCCTGAATCCTTCATCTTGCACTTAAAAACTTCAGCCACGAAGCCAGGAGCTCCCCAAATCTCTAAGCCTGATCGAGTCCTTCGACCGACGCACAAACCCAAAACTTTTGCCCCCTGAAATCCCCAAATCTGGAGCCATTCTACACCCTTAACGTCCCTTCATCCCAAACCCGCATCCCCACGCCCCAACACATAGCGTATGCCCTAAACCCTCAGCCTCATTTCTCAAAGATTCAACCTTAAACTCCTAAACCCTAAACACCCTAAACCCTCTCCTATAAACCCTAAAAGCCCTAAACCCTCATTTCTCGAAGACGTACGACCCGAAATCGGCGTTCTCGGCCAAGGAAGCCGAGTCCCAGGCGGACTACGAGGTGCACTGATCAGGGAATCCGAGACTTGGTTTAGGGCTTAGGGTTTAGGGGTTTAGGGTTTACCAGCTGAGCTTGATTCCCGAATCCACGCGGTCAGTATGATCTGATTCTGGTTTCGAGAAGTGTTGGCAACTGGGCGGTTAAAAGCTTGGGACCTCTAACCTGTATGGTCTAAAATTGACCACCTCTGCGTGAACCCTAAATCCCAAGCCCTAAACCCAAAACCCCGAACCCTAAACCCGAAACACCCAACCCACCGTTCGTCGCCAGGCCTTTACCAAGGACATGACTGCCGACCTCGAGAAGAAAACCAAGACCATTGCAGACAAGGTCTCGTGGTGCATGGTTCACGGGTTTTGCCTGTAATTAGCCTTTCCAGGGTTCTTTTAAGGGGTCTTGACGGGTTACGGGTTCCCATTGATCTAGGGGTTGATTGAGGGTTTAGGGGTTTTGAGTTTAGCCTCAATGCTCTATGGTTCATGAATGATCAAACGGTTCATGTGTGTCGGCCTTGTCCACACCACACGCCACAGCAGGTCTTCTGGTATAATAAGGCCACAGGGTTTTGGGGTTGGGGCTTTTGGGTTTGGGATTCCGGACTTATTCCAAGCTTCGGGGTTGAGCCATTGAGGGTGCGGTTTAGGGTTTAGGGTTTAGGGTTCCGGGCTTATCGTGCAAACACGGTCTGAGTTGCGAAGCTATGCCTTTAGACTTGCATTGGTCTTGTGATTTTCTTCCATCGTTTTCACAAGCTATTGCTAGGTATCCTCAGTTTTGCTGTTCGTGTTGGAGTCTAGCTTGGTAATCATATGGGTAGTTCCCTAAATTAGGGTCCCTTTTTAGGTCCCCAAAATAGTACGGCACCCTTACACAGGACCCCAAAAGGGGCCCTACTATAAAGAACTCCCCACATCGCTGAATGCTGTCCGGAGTTCAAGGCACACCGACACCCCATTCTCAACCTCCGCAAACTCTAGGCCTGCGGACCCCCGAGCTTTGCAATGTTGGACATAAAGGGGACATGATACAAAATGATATAGTACAACATAATATAGTATAAAATATTACAATATGGTAGACATATTATATTGTGTTACTTATGGGCTAGAAATGGTTTTGGCGTGGGGTTTGGGGGTTTGAGGCATGGGCTTGCCAGCATTTTTGCAGGGGTAAAGTCGCCCGGCTGGAGCCGTCATGGCTTTCGAACAGGGCTTGCTGATGCTCGAAGCCCAAATAGTTTAACCCAAAGGGTTATTTGGTCTCAGTAGTAAACTTCGAAAGTTATAAACAAGGAGTCCTCCACCCAGTCTGGTAGCAGTTTCCGAACCCTCGACATAGCTCTTGATGCTGAAATCCTAAAGCGCAAAGGCCCTCAACCCTAAGAGTCCCACACCTTTACTCTCAAAGCCTGTCAAGTCTCATGCGCGTGGCTGGCCTTTGGACGCCATGGGAGGGCTGCTAAACACCAGCTGCTCAGCTCTGGTTTCCAGGCGCTCCATGCTGCATGGGCAAAGGAGGGTTTCCTGGGTTCTTTATGGGGAATTTAGTTTAAGTTACCGTAATGGGGATCTATGGTAAATAATTAACATGGCTTCCTTATTATGGTAACTTAAATTAAGTTCCTGAACAAGAACCCAGTGGAGGGTTTAGGGTGGAGGGTTGACAGGGGATACTGGAGTTGGCTGTGGGTAATTGTGTTGTAGGCCCTTGAGTTTAGAGCTTTAGAGTCTTGTGTTTCGAAGGTTTTGGGGTTTTGGCTTCGAGGCTTGATGTAGAGCCCAAACCTTACACTGTCCCAAACCCCGAGAAGTAGGTAAAATCATGGCCTTTGGTGAATATTGGGCCATGATTTTATCCACTTTTGGTGGAGTCGGTTCTATCTGGGGTTTAAAAGGAGCCTTACTTGTGGCCATCCTAAACAAGCCTCGACTTTGTCACCTTCAATGCCCCGCCACACCTATGAAGCTAGAACCCAAAGTGCTTAATGACAAACTTCGGGGTTTCATGGTTCATAAGAACCCAAAACCCAAGCTCCATATCCGACATCCTTTGCTTTGACGGGTATCTTGAGTTCTGAAGAACCTATGGAACCCCCCTAAACCCCTAAACCCGAACCCTAAACCCTTGAATTGAACCGACTCCTAATGCAATGGGTCTGAACAAGTAGTCTCTGATAGTCTCTGCAAGATTAAGTTCGTTTTCAACTTTTAGACAAAACTTGCTCGCATTCTTCAGGGCCCCTATACAGGCCCCTGGTTCTTGTCGAGAAACTGTTCTGAAGAACATGCGCTCCTCACAAGAGACCCTATGAATCTGTCAAAAATGAGCCCTTTGAGCACCCCTTTAACCCCTTCTGCAATCCTCCCTCCTAAACCCTAAGCAGAAGCCTTCAACCCTAAACCGTAACTCGTTGTGTGACCCTCTCCCCTGCCAGGTGAATGAGGGCTGCGCGGCTTCTGAACCATGGGGAGGATGACTTTTTCGCATGGTAGAACCTAAACCCTAAACCCTAAACCCTAAACCCTAAACCCTAAACCGGAACCGTAAGCCCTCAAGCAAAAAGAGGCTAAGCCGTACCGTCTTGTTGAAGAAGATCCCCAGTCCGAGAATGGATTCTGAAATCTTGAACAACTAACACCCTGCCTCAAAGCTCCCCGAAACCCTAAACCCCAAACCGTAAATCTTAAACCCTATACACTGAGAACGGGGCTCGTGGTATCCCGCGGGCCTGGGTCCTCGCACTATAGAGGCTGTGGGGTGTGGGTTCAGATGTTGGGTGATTTTGGGGCTTGGGGTTTGGGGTTACAGTGCAGGAATGGTTCCCCCATAAATTATGAACCTTGCCTCGGCAACTTCAACTGTATCTGTGTGTGATGTTCAGAAATCAACCTAGTAGTAGAGTAGGTAACCTTTAACCTTTGGGGTAGAATCCCTAAATAATCCTTATATTATGAAAAAGGTTAACCTTTGATTCCCCATGATACCCGACAAGTAGGTCAATACCCCAGAATCTGGGGTTTTCTGCCTTTGCAGACCGCCAAACATGGACAGCCAGCTCTCTGGAACCCTTAAATGAACCCTTTAAGGAACCCCTAAACCCTACTATACACGTCGGGATAATTGGAAATGACTCCTACTGTTTAGGGGTCCTTCTCATACTTTCAGTAGAAATCTCCTGGGAAGGACGCTGCCTTCTTCCCGGCCTTCGCCCCTGGAGCTGTGAAGGGTGGGAAGCTGGCTTCCTATGCCGGTTTCCTTGAGGCGCCTTTGGATTTGGGTTTCAGGCCTTTTCGGGGTTAGGGTTTTCGGGTTTTGGATTATAGGTCCGAGTGCTTAGTGAATGAGTTCATAGGGTTTAGGATGTAGTGTGGAATAGAGGTCCGAATCGTCGTTCATGCTGTCATAGCTATACTCGAATATACCCCAAGCCCTTATTCTCATGATGAAGGCGGCTGTCTTAGAGTTTGTTTTAGGGTTTTGGGGGTGTAGAGGTATATATTACACGAGTTCAGGATTGAAGCTGAAAACCACAGTATGAATCCCTGTAGAACTTGCTGTATATTATTCCTTGAGTCCCTCTAGAACTTGAGGTATATTATATTCCCTTCCCTGATTGAGGGAGTTTTGGAGTCTGCGGGTTGTTTCTGCTAAGGATGGAAAGGCCTTCGAGCTCTACAAAGCCTCCTTCAGCCCTATGACCTATGCCACTCCGAGACACCCAGAATATCTGAGACGCTCACAAAATCTCACAAATCATCAGACAAACAAACCCCTTAAGTTCCTAAATCCTAAACCTTAAGCCCCAAACTTCTAAGCCGGGCCCTACCTATTTCCAAAAACCTACCTTTTGAAGGACCTGTATGAGGAAATCAGATGAAGGAACCTGAAAGAGGAAGGTTTCCTAGCTGATCTGTAGTTGGAACAGGGCCCATAAACAAACAAAAACACTCCTAAACCCTAAACTCCTAAACCCTAAACTCCTAAACCCTAAACTCCTAAACCCTAAAGCTCCTAAACCCTAAACTCCTAAACCCTAAACTCCTAAACCCTAAACTCCTAAACCCTAAACTCCTAAACCCTAAGCTCCTAAAGCCTAAGCTCTTAAACCCTAAAGCTCCTAAATCCTCTGCCATGTAAGATTCCGTTCTTGGAGGCGGCACCGCGGCCACACCGCCACGCCAGCTCCTTCGATGAGCATCCGACGTGCCCTGGGCCGAAGATCGGGTTCCGACCAAACCCCCCGAGCCCCTTTACTTTCCCTGAGGGTCCGAGTGCCTGGCGATCTGTACTCTCTTAAATATTGAGCTACATAACTACTGTCCTAAACCCGAGTACCTAATTATTGGGTCCTTTGGACCCTTAGGGTGTGCTATTCAGGAGTGCTACAAGCACGAGCGGCTAGACCTTTTGAGTTTCAAGCCTTCAACAAATTCTGTTTCTAAACATGCAACTTCAAAAATAGAGATTCCAAATCGGTGGCGCAGCACAGCACTACAGCTTTGAGACATCTCGCTGCCGTGCTGTCGCAGGAAAGCCACTGCGAAGATCTTGAGTATGGCTGGCAAGGCAGGGTCGGGGAATTGCAGCGACACAACAAGACAAGCGCTTGAGACCCTGAACCCCCAACCCTAAACCCCAAATCCTAATCCCTAGACCCTGAACCCTAAGCCCCAGAGCCCTCAACAGCTTCAGCCCTACACTAATCTGGAGTTGAGGGTTCTTGCAAAGCTCGGTGGGGGAGTTTCTTCTTCTCCGGCTTATGCGTGTGCATGGTGACAGCAATGGCAAAATCCAGAAGTGGCGCGATGCCGCAAACGGGACTTTAGTGTATTGGGGATTCTCAACCCTTTGCTCTCTTTGAGTAGGGGAATGCCTTGTTTAGGGTTTAGGGTTTAGGGCTTAGGGTTTAGGGTTCGTAGGCGTCTGAAGAAGCTGCTCTACAGCTCTTCAACCCTGTGTGTCACCCTTGTAAACCCGACTCAAGCTCTTGTAACACTTTAGAAGTCAGGCGCCCCGCAAGTAGTGGACCCGGATCATAACTTCCTGTTTTTTCGGTGATGCAGTTGCCCGCTCAGGATGTCCTCACGGACGTCAGAGCTGTAGGGTCGTAGGGTTTAGCGGGTTTTGGGGCTGCAGGGCTTTTCAGCTTAAGACTCTACGCCTTAAAACTATAACTTCATATCTTAGGGCCTGAGTAGGTGACCTTTAACCTTTTCAGGCTCATATAATCCTACTATAGTTCAAAAGGTTGACCTGTTTTGGGCTAGGGTACTCAGCCACTAAGATATACTATGGCTCTGTACCCTAAGCTGTTGTTGGGTTCATTTGATAATTCGGGCAACCTAGCCACATTCAACCGACCCGGGAGGCTTCGATGCGGCGAAAACCAAGACTCCTGTAGTGCATCCGAAAGGGTTTAGGGTTTAGGGTTTAGGGGGCGGAGAAGCAGTGGGAACGTGTCTCGTGATTCTCCCCCCTCACCCTCACCCAACAGTCGCCGGAAAAAAACGGGTCATGCTCTTGAAGCCATTGCAGTCGTATGAACGATTTCTCTCTGCCCTCCATCGCCAAGTGGTCAAGTACTCGTATGGAGAGCCTAATCCAAACCGCCAAGCTCCCCAGTCGTAGCCCCCAATTCGATAGTTGAATTTGCATCAACCTTCTGTCATAATGCCATACCGTAAGGGTCCAAAAGACCCAAGGATTAGGTAGTTGGGTTAAGGATAGTAGTTATTTTATCTAGGGTAGTATATGTGAGAGTCAATTCTGTACTCGCACCCTCGGGATGCAATCCCATGTGGTTCCATACCCCGAAAACTTTTGCAACACAGCCCCCTACCCAGACGGTACTTTTAATTTTGTAGCGGTGCAGCTTATATCACTATGGGACCCCCATGCGGCAGGTTGTCAGAAGCCAGATATTACAATTCAGGTTCTCTGTTAAGTAAGCCAAGCTTCCAGGTCATCAACATCACGCGCCGGCTGGGAGAAAAGCAGCTCATGGATCCTGCGTCGGAATCGACTGAGTTTGAGGTGAACGAAAAGCACCCTGGCGGCATTGCGAGTCTTTTTCGTCTGATGGCCGGCCTAAATACTGCGAACTGTGCCTGAGACCATGATGGCATGATGCGCTTCACATAGGTACATACATGGAATGCCAGAGAGAGAGAGAGAGCGAGAGAGAGAGAGAGAGAAAGAGAGCGAGACAGACACAGACACAGACACAGACGCAGAGAGACAGAGAGACAAAAAAACAAAGAGACAGAGATACAGAGAGATAGAGGGACAGAGAGACAGAGAGATAGAGAGATAGAGAGATAGAGAGACAGAGAGACAGAGAGCCAAAGACGCAGAGACGCAGAGACACAGTCAGACAGACAGACAGACAGACGGACAGACAGACAGACAGACAGACAGAGAGACAGCGAGACAGCGAGACAGAGACACACAGACACACAGAGGCACAGAGACACAGGCAGACAGACAGAGAGACCGAGAGACGGAGAGACAGAGAGACAGAGAAACAGCGAGACGGGGAGACAGGGAGACAGACAGACAGAGAGTGAGACAGAGAAAGAAAACAACAATCATGAATTATCAAAAGGAACTGTGGACCGACTTGAAGAAACAAGCTAACCAAGACGAGTGCAAGTTGTACAGGAGTCGTATGAGAATGTAGGCAGGCTCCAATAATTTGACCACTGCTACCTTGACGTTATGTTGCAAACCAAAGTATACAACTGTTTCGGTTATGGTAGACAACGTCTGATGCACGGAATTTAGTGGATCTAGGGTCTACTGCGCAAGGTTTGTGGCTTGGTCAGACAGAAGTAGCTTGAAACCCTCCCTACTACATAGAGTACATGGACCCCAGCTTTCAGGAGCCAATGGTGCTGTTAAGTGTTTCGAAACATGTTCCATATTGTTTCTGTGAGGGTTTCGATGAGGGTTCTGTAACCCTGAAGATAGCCCTAAAAGGCCCCCAAACAGCACGTGCCGACTGAGGCTTTGCGAGAAGGGCGACTGTCCCGAAAGCACAGCTCAGGTCACGGTGAAAGAGTGCAGAGCATCCCGACCTCGTGTTGTTGAAAGGATTTTTTTAGATGGTTTAGGGGGTTTAGGTTTTGAAAGCGTTCATTAAAGCGTTCTCCAAAGGTTCGTTGCATCATATTTCTGTATGGGGGTGAGGGTTTGGAGTTTCAGCTGGTGCTTAGGGTTGTTCGGGGTGTCAGGTTTTAGAAAGTCCATTCCGTCTTTAACATGAGGCTTTCTATGTCTATGTTTGGATGTCGAAGATAGAGGCCGGGGCTATCTATAAGATAGCATAGAGGCCTTCATGATTTGACAAGGGTTTGGGGTCTACTTGATCGCTGGTTACTTGGTGCATGTCTGTAAACCGCCATAGCCGATATTATTCCTTAAGGTCCTTACTTTCATTCTAGTATGAAGGAGCCCCAAAATCCCATTCTAATTATTAAGGCCTTTGCTGCTTCGGGGCTTTTGATCCTAAGCCCTAAACCCCAAACGCTAAACCCTAAAAACCTATAAACCCTAAACCCTAAACCGTAGCCTTCATTAGAACAACACAGGACATCAATCGGCCTGAGACCAGAAATCCGAAACTCTACTATAGGGGCCTGAATATTTGCTGCCTATACTATTTTGGGGGCTCCTTATTATAATTATGGTATAAGATATCCGCAAAAGCCTATTCTGAGTATTAAGGCCCCTATATTACATCCTCAACAAAACACCGTGACAGCCTCAACTTCACCCCCCAGCTCAAGGACTTTAGGCTTTAAACAAAGCCCAAGGATCTGACTGTGATTTCGGTAAACCCCATAAGGGTTCGGGCTTCCGCCTTTCAGATTTTGGGGGCCTGCCTTAGGGCTTACAGTAAACAGGGTTTAATGGAGTTCAGGGTTTAGGGTTCAGGATTTAGGGTTTAGGGTTTAGGATTTACAGTAAACCCCATAAAGTTGGGAACGGGATTAAGGCCAAATAGAGCTGGGATTCCCTATACATTACTCTTAAGGATGGAGGCTATCGGGTTTCCAATTTTTGGGCTTCTACTGTATATTAAAGTAATTATAACCTTACTTACTAAGTCTCATGATCTTCCCAGTAGGGTCAGTATTCGAGAAGTATATAATCATTATATACTTCTCGAATACTGACCCTACTGGGAAGATCATGAGACTTAGTAAGTAAGGTTATAATTACTTTAATTGGGGGTTTATTTGCAAGTATGAGTATGGTTACCTTAATTATAGCCCACGCACCAACTATCCCCAGCCCAAATACCTCATCAATTTGGTACTTTGGACCCTCGGAAAAAACCCCGAAGCCCTAAATCGTGCCCCAAGTCTCTTGGCATTGGGGAGCGACACACAACATGGCCTGCTGTCCCCAAAACCTGAACCTAAATGTCTTGGAGACGCCACGAGGCTTTTGGAGCTTTTGAAAGGTTGGGATTTTGGGCATAAGCATTCTTAAGAAGGTTTCAGTATTCTAAAAGTCTAAAAACCTAAACACTAAACAGTAACACCCTAAAGCCTATCTCACCCAGCTGAGGTAGCCCCGATGTTGGAGGCCAAGATGCGCAAGAAACTTGCCCCCGGGCACTTCTGGGAGGATGACAAGGACTGCAAATACGTTTCTCGATGCCATGGCTGGTGGTGTTCCCCTCTCGGGCTCTCGGGCTTAGGATGTAGTTTCCGGGCTTGGTTGGAGTTAAAAGCCGTAGGATCTCAGATTTCTGAAGCCTTTGGGCAAAGCTTTCAGGAGTCCGTAGAATATGGGCCCGCTGAACCTGTCAAGCGTAGAACCCGAAAGCCTTAAAGAAGCTGTCTAGAATAACTATGGCGTACTATGACCGAGTAATGTAATGTGTATGTATGTAGGTATGTGTTTGTGTCTGTGTCTGCGTCTGCGTCTGTGTGTATGGTAGGTGTACGCGTATATGTATCTGTGTGTGTATGTGTTTGGGTATGCGTCCGTGTCTGCGTCTGTGTCTGTGTATGGGTATGTATGTGTGTATGTACTTGTCAATGTCTGTGTGTATGTGTGCGTATGTGCATGTGCCTGCGCTGTGCCTGTGCTTGTGTCTGTGTATGTGTATGTGTTTTGCGTATGCGTATGTGTTGTGAATGTGTATATGTGTGTGTATATGTATGTATGTGCATGTATGTGTATGTATGTGTATGCATGTATGTGCGCATGTATGCATGTATGTATGTACGCATGTATGCATGTATGTAGGTATGTATGTATGTATGTGTGTGTAGTTATGTGTGTGTGTATGTATGTCCGTTTGTATGTAAGTTCGTATGTTCGTATGTATGTAAAGACAGGTAGACAGATCGATAGATGTATAGATCTACTACTAGATGATATACACTGCAATATCGAGCAGAAACATAAATGGATAATCCAGAAGTCGCAAATTACCTGGACACTCATCCTTATACCCCTGTAGAATCCTTTAAAACCGCTACACACTACCCTGTAGAAGCCTCAAGCCGTCAAGGTTACACTCCCGCTTGCCATGGTCATCTCCGAGCACGGCAAGTGCCTGGAATACCATGGGGAGCTTTAAATTCCGCATGCCGCACCTTTAACCTCCAACCCTTGCACGTACTGCAGACCCCGTGACTGACCAATAAACCCGAAGGAGATGTCATTCGGGATCCTCATATTGGGGCCTTTGAAGAACAGGTGTTGATTTATCAGACGTCTGCATTATATACCCTGCACTACCAGAACCTACTTTGGCGGAGTCTCAGCAGTCCCAAGACCCGAGAGCTCGAGGCCGAGCCGTCATGATGTGTCTAGAGCATTCCGAAAGCTTGAAACCCTAAACCCAGACCCTTAAGTCGCTTAGAATAGAGTCTGTTGCAGAGCTCTGCAAAGCTTGAAATCCTCAACTCCCCCAAGCCTAAAACCTATGCCCCTGTTTATTTGTTTTTGGAATTAGTTGCTGTTCAACTCGTTTGAGTTGGAGAACCGCGCTCGGGTTAGGGGTTGCGGGTTTAAGGGTTTAGGGCTTAGGGTTACAGGCGTAGGGTTTGAGGGTTTAGGGATTGAGGGTTTAGGGCTGCGGGTTTAGGGTTGTGCCAGGGTGTAATTAGCGTGCTCATACCGATACAGTGTCGATACACTGCCCCTGAGCCGTAAGGCTCCATGTAACCATGTTGATTATAGTATAAACTTGCGCCTCAAAGGGATTCCAATTTAAATTTAGGTACTTTACGGCCTGTAGGCGCATGACATGAAGCCTGCAGGGAAGGGCCCTAAACCCTATAAACCC
This sequence comes from Symbiodinium sp. clade A Y106, assembly GCA_003297005.1. NCBI lineage: Eukaryota > Dinophyceae > Suessiales > Symbiodiniaceae > Symbiodinium > Symbiodinium sp. clade A. The sequence goes on along the minus strand of BGNK01001872.1, from coordinate 76,709 downwards.
TAAACCCCTCAACCCTAAACCCTAAACCGTGTGGTAGCACCCCTCAGGTGCCTCTCTGCGTCAGCAGGCGCCAACCTCACGGAGAAGTGCAACCCAACCGCGGTCCCTCGACGGACCTCTCAGGCTAAGTACGACCTTTATGAGGAGTTTGGGGGTTTAAAGGTTTAGGGTTTGGGGGTTTAGGGTTTAGAGGTTTAGGGTGTAGGGTGTTTAGGGTTTAGGGGTGTAGGGGTTTAGGGTTTAGGGTGTTTCTCGACGGACCTCTCAGGCCACCTTAACCCACCAGAACCTACTTTTTTGTAGGGTCCTGAACAATTCCATATTAGGGCTTTCTAATAAGAGCCTACAAAAAAGTAGGTTTTGGCAGGCTGAGGTAAGTACAACCTTTATGAGGGGTTCGAGGTGTCATATGCTACTGGAGGGAGCGGAATCGTTCGAAAAGGGCGGACCACAGCAACAACCCTAAACCCTTGCACAACCCTAAACCCTTTCAAGTGGCCCCAGTGAGGTCAACTGCGGGCACACGACAGCTTGCAACAAGTGCTGGATTCTGCAACGCGCCACCGAGAACAGCGTCTTCACTGGCCACTCGTCGAAGAGTTTTGGACACACCAGGAAGAACCCTCAACTGGGCGTATTGCACGGCATAGGGTATACATGCTCCCTTAACCTACCAAAACCCACTTTTTTGTAGGGCCCCTATAAATTCCAAATTAGGGTGTATAATAAGAACCTACAAAGAAGTAGGGTTTGGCAGTTTAAGGTCTATTGTAGCCCTTAAAATGCCTTAAAAGAGACAGGATTCTGTTTCCCGAATATCGGGCTTACAGGGTTCCAGCTTTATGTCCAGGAATCCCGCGGCCAGGTCATTCCTAGCACTCCCCAAATCTAAAGCCTAACCCTTAACCGAACCCTAAACCCTAAACCCTAAGCCCTAAGCCCTAAACCCTAAACCCCAAACCCTACAGCTCTATCTTGTCAGCCCAGCGCCTGAGATCCCAGGCTCTTTCGCAATACCCGGAAAACCCTGAACTCCAAAACCTCGAGTCCCAAGCTTCACAAGCTCATTATCCGAGAGTTCTTAAAGCCCTAAACCCTAGCCCCTTGCAGCCTTACCTACATCCCCAATCCGCTCCCGAAGCCCCATACACTCTCAAGTCCTTGCGTGTAGGGGCACTTCCTGCTCAGCCTTTACAAATCCTCTAAGAGAATCTTCGGTACAAACGCTACACACAACCCTTATAACACACATATATGAGCCCCGTAATAAGCCCTTTGGGGCAAACAGCCGCAAAAGAAGCCTAAGCCCCAAACGCTATTGTCGACCCTTAACGCCATTCCAAACCCTAAGCCAAACAAAATGCTAAAGCCTAAATTAACAGCCTGCAGGGTGGAAGTTGAAGACAGCCTGCGGCGGGCTGCGCCCTCCCAAGGATCCTGGGCAGGGGTTTTCATAATGGGGGTTTTGGGTCATTAGGGGGTTGGGCTTTAAGGGGTTGGAGTTTCGAGTTTAGGGTTTTGGGCTTTTTGGGGATTTAGCGTTTAGGAGGTGGGTTGGGGATGGTTTGGGGGTTTAGAGCTTGGCGTTTTTGCAGGCTTTTTTCGCATGGGCTTAAAGGGGCTGTGAAGAGGACCGAAGAAAGCTCTAGTAACGTGAGAGTGTTAGGCGTTGTTTTTGGAGGGGGGTTGCGGCTGAGGGGTGTAGTGGTTTTTAAAGGCTTTTCTCAGCATGAGATTCAAGAAGTGAGGGGCGTAAAGATTTGAGGATCGGTAGTCCTGGGTCCCACATCCAGAAACGGTTGAGAGGCAAGCGCATAAACTATACCGGGACCCGGACTCTTGCAGAACCCTTATTGAATCCTCAAAAAAACTAGAGCCCTTAATCAACACTTGAACTCGTAAAGAGCTCTTGGTACAGGTAGATGGACCCCTGCGGTTGCAGAGTTTCGAGACAAAGCCTCACAGACGAATGCTTGCATCTTAAGCCCAGTCCCGAAGCCCACCCCTTTGCTAAGCCGAAAGAACCCGTGGTAATCATGTCCCTTTAATTTCCCCTTATGGTCCCCACAAGACAATCATGGTATAACTTAGTAGAGCCTTGAACGGCCCAAGGCAATGTTCCCCAAAGCCAAGACCTTGCATGTGTGCCGCGAAGTCGGTGATATGTGACGTCCTGAGTAGGGTTACAAGTGCCGTGCAGGCAATTCGGTCGATGCAAACTTACCTTCTGACCCTACTTGCGAGGTCCAATCAATCAACATCTTACGCAAGGGGTATACCTTTCGATTATGTAGGGCTTCCTATATACTGTGATTCAAGGAAGAAATTAGAGAGCCCAATACACCTTAACCAAGTAATCAAGTGCTGTACTTGACATCTTCAATCACAGTATTCAGTCATCTCACTACAACAGAATACACCTTAACCAACTATTGTACCTGACATCTTGAATCACAGCATTAGCGATCTCAATACAACATAAGTTAACATAAGGTATATAGTCGAGTGAGCCCTCTATTGGTTTGAGCTAAGTATTCCGAGATTGAGGTCAATGGGTCTTTCTGGGACTAAACCCTTCCCTATATCCCCAAACCCTAATTTCCGCAACCCGAACTCCACAAAGCCCTAAACCCTGCAACCATAAAGCCCGAAACCCTCAAACCCAACAGTCCTAAACCCCAAAACCCCTTGAACCCTAAAGCCCTAAACCGTTGCGAGAACTGAGGAGATGGCCAAAGTCATGGCGGAGCTGGGATTGAAGCTTCAGAAGGCTAGGGGAGTGAGGGGAGGTTGGGACCCAGACCCCCGGGAGGATCTAGAAAGTAGATCCCCTAATTTGGGGCCCTATACTACTAAGGGCACTTTATCGGAACCCCCATTAAGGGATCTACTTTTTGGATCCTCCCGGGGGTCTGGGTCGTCGAGGCTGAGCGGCTCGAGACATCTCCTGGCTCTTCTCACTGCAACTGCAAACCCAAACGCTAAAATCTCACCTGGGCTCGTGGCAAGGAACAGGTCTACGATGACGAGAGCATGTTGCTACAATCTACGGGAGTTTCCGAAAATAGGGGACCCTAATATAGTGCCCTAAATAGTAGGATCCTTATTATAAGGACCCCAAGTAAGGTACCCTAATTTTCGGAAACTCCCACACTGAGTATACCCTAAGCCCTTAGCCTTGTTGCTGAAGATAGCTTTCCTAACCGGACCCAGTCGCCGACGCACCACTTTCGAAGGAAGACCTCCTTTGTACCGAGAATCACGAAGGACTCGGTATCCTGAAGGCCACGGACTTCAAACGGTCTTGAGTCTAGGGCCTTGGAGGGTTTGACGAAGGCTTTTTTGGGGATTCTACAGGGCTTTGCAGCGTCTTTTCACGGTCTTTCAGCGGTTTTACTTTTCCCTGCGCTTTAGCGGTGTTTCGTAGGGTCTTTAAGCGGGCTTTGCAAGGTCTTTGGAAGAAGCTTAAAGTAGAGCGGTGGTATTTCGGAACAAAACTGACAGGCGCCTGCACACATGTCAGAGGCGTACCTCCTCTTCTGTACACTCGTGTCATCATCACGAAACGTGGTGTTTCGAACCCGTGTCGAAGTCTGAACTTCACTATTGCCAGCTAAATCAGAGTACATGCCCTGGGCAGTGTACATTCAGTGCGTGCGCTCTTCCTTCGACCAGTCTCCTAGCTTTGGTAACCCCCAGCTGTAATATGGAAAACCCAAGATATGGAGTCTCTGAAAAGTAGGTACGGTATCGCGGTCCTTCTTATTTGTAGGGATCCTGCTATTTGGGGTCTTCGTTGATGCTTCCTTACTTTACTGAGACTCCAGCTTGTGAGAATTGCCAAAGCTCACGCATACCAACGGGAAAGAGCCTTGCATTTCGATAATCCCTATAAGTGCCTATTCACCATACACCCTTAAGTTTCCATAGGCCATATAGGGCCCCCCAGCTCAAGCTCCAAACGCCGAAAGCCCATTCAGCACTGTGTAGAAGACTTCTGAAACCGCTCAACACCACTTGCTAGGTTGCCCAGTAAACCTGCAAGCGATAAAGCTACCCGGTTTCCGACAAAGGACCCTGCAATCAATAGGGGGAATCATGATATTACTGACAGGGACCTCCAACTTGCAGAACCTGCTTACAAGATCAACTGTTGAGGCAAGTTTGGAAGGGCTCATGACAGTTTATCACTCGCGTCCTGGGCCACGTAACTGAACAACTGGGTTAGGTCACTGAGATCATCGCCTGGGCTGTGACGGCTATATTATATATGTATATGTATATATATATATATATATATATGTATAGGCCTGAGTATTTACACTAGGGTGTTGAGGGTGTCTCTTTTTTATATAGACTGCGGAACCCTGAGGAACAGCATTACAAAGTGTTGGTTTTAGGGTCTGAGTTGGAGCTGAAGGTTCGCGGTTTCCGAGATTCGTCCAGGCATTGGGTTTCAGGTCGCAGTTGTACGAGCAAGCAAGCGGTAAGACTGCTCCCCAAAGCCTCACACTCAACAGAGCTCTAGCAAATTGGGGCTTCAGGCTTGCATCCTGAACCCTAAACCTGTGTAAGCCTTAAACAGTGCTAATTCAAGATCCGAGCCGCAATCGATGAAGGCCCGGGTGCCAGGCAGCCTCCTTTCCTTACTCGGGGAGATCGAAGAACGAAATACATGGACTTTTTTGTGTTTCAGCTCTCGATATGGGCCAACGGAACCGTTGCAAGCAGGCAAGGAGGTTGAACTTAAACTTGAAATCAGGCTGCCCTCAGTCAGGGTACTTATAACTCCAAATGCAAGCTATTCCGTCACGATGTGGCGACACGCAGGCAGTTTGTCTGGCTGTGGTGGGTGTAAACTAGCCGGCTGTTGCAAGCTCTAGACTCTATATACTCGAGTTTCACCGATTGCTTGAGTATGGGTCTTCACGATAGGAACCTCAATCCTCGCATAAAGCCTTTTGAAAACGCCCTTTTTGTACAACCCTAAACCCTCCTAATTAAACCCTATAGCCGAAAGACACCAAAATGGGAACCTCAAAAGGAGCCCTACAATCCCCTTCTATGGCCCCTCAAAAGCCCTTTTGTAAAACCCTATTGGCCCTATTACCCTAAAGCCACCAAAAGAGGAGGAACCCTACTATAGTAGGGTTTGGGGGTATATTATGCTCTAACTATAACAAGAACCCCCCCCCCCTCCCCCCCCCAAAAAAAAAGAGCTAGGTAAGTATTAAGGCCCCAATATTAGGAGACGCCCCCAAGGCCCTATTGTGCTCTAACTATAACAAGGAACCCCCCCAAAGAAATAGGTAGGTAATTATTAACTATACCCCCCTTAGAACCATAATCAAAATAATATTTTGAATATTCTCTTGGGTCTTATATAAACAAAAATAAAAAATACTTCCTAAGGAGACCATAGTTAAGGCCCCAGAGCCCCAAAGCCGCAGAGCTTCCAGCTCCATCTTCAGCAGCCGGGCCATGGCCCCCGCATCGCGCTTGTGGTGACAGAGGAAGAACTTGAAGCGCTTGCCTTGGGTCAGGGTTTAGGGTTTAGGGTTTAGGGGTTTAGGGGCTTACCTAAACCCCCTAAAGTAGGTAAAATAATGGCCCAGCACCTATAAAAGGCGATTATTTTACATACTTTTGGGGTCCAGGTAGCCATTAAGGCTTCAGGGTTCAGGGTTGTAGGGCTCAAGGTTCAGCCCCTAACGGTTTAGGGTTTAGGGCTTGAGGGGTTCCTTTGAGGAAGCTTCGGGTTTGGGGCCTGGGATGCGTATTAGGGGTTACCTTTAAAGGGATCCTTAAACAAGGGTTCCTTTAAAGGGAACTATAAGGGTTCTATAAAGGGTTTAGGGTTTAGGCTTTCCGAAAATTGGGGGTACTTTATTTTGGTGTCCTTATAATAAGGATCCTTCTGTTTAGGGCACCATATTGGGGTCTCCTATTTTCGGAAACTCCCATTTGGTTCCTGACAGCCAACAAGAACCCTTTCAAATCTCTAGACTCTAGCGTTTTAAGGTTAGGATCTGTTATCTTAAAAAGTAGGCGCCCTAAAAAAGGGCTAGGGTATGAGCCTCTAGGTTGACTCTGAAAACCGTCTGGAACCTGAAGCCCTGCAGAACCCTCGCACAACCCCAAGCCCCATACAACCCCGATGAAATCCTGAGCCCCATAGAATCAATCATGCAAGTACTATCCTAAAACCCTTGAGCCCCCCTAAAACCGAAGCCCTAAACCCCTAAACACTAAAGCCCTATAATCCTAAACCCCTAAACCCTAAGCCCTAAATCCCTAAACCCTAGGCCCCGAACCCTACCTTTGGTTAGTAGGGAATGGAAGAATGGTAGTAATAGTAGTTATAATTGTACCCCATTCCTCCATTCCCTACTATCCAAAGGTAAGGTTTTCGGGCTTTAAGGGTTTCCTAGACATTCCCAAGTACTCCTCATTATGGGACCTTAGGGCCTTTTCGGGTACTATAAGGGTTCCTTTAAGGGATCTATAGGGTTTAGGGTCTAGGAGCCTCAATGATTACCTATACTTTTTTGGGGGGCTCCTTATTACAAGTATAGTATAATATACCCCCAAACCCTATTCGGAACCCCTCAACCCCTCGGAGACGAGCTTCGGAACTTCTGCTCAAGGCAGCGGGACACTCCCACGCAAAGAGTCCCGAGCGAAGCCAGGAACCTTGAGATGCTTGGAGCCTTTTGGGCTTCTTCTGCTTGGGCTTAGGGTTTAGGGTTTAGGGTTCAGGGTTTAGGGTTCAGGGTTTAGGGTTTTTTGTTTAGGGGGTTTAGGGTTTAGGGTAAGAATCTTGACCCTCTACTCAAAAAAGGGGTTATAATGCCGATCTTCATGCCAGCGTNGGGTGGGGGTGGGGGTGGGGTGGGGTGTGGGTGGCTCGTTTCAGTTACCATAATAGGGAAGCCGTGTGATTTACTATAGATCCCTATATTATGGTAACTTTAACTAAACCCCCTAACAAGAACCCAGTACAGTGTCAGGGTCACTATTTAAAGTTTAAGGGTGCTGCAAAGGCTACGACTACAAGGGTCTATCTACGGTCCATGTGGTTTAGGGTTCGGGGCCACTGAAGTTAGGGTTTAAGGCTGTAGTTATAAGGTGTTTTGCGGTCTACAGCCAATCCGTTCTTTCGTAGTTTGTAGTGTGTTGGTTCGTGAGTTGTTTTTGTCGGGAGGATTTTCGAGGGCCTGTTGTCCTAAAAAGGCCCCAGGGTCTATGATGGGTTTTTCCCCCAGGTACCAAGCCCTGAAATTTGGGGTTTAGGGTCTAGGCCCTGGGGGCTTGGGGTACGAATCTCCAGATCGCTAACCGGTAACATAGCTGTTCGACTGATACCCGCGTGGACAAAGAGAACCAGGTAAAGACGTGAATTCTGCAGAACAGACAGGGGTTCTTCTATTCAGGCTCTCATGGGGTCCTGTACGAAGGCTACAGCTCTACCAGGATGATGGGATGCTTCTTGCTGCTCTACTTACCGAGCCATTCCAGATGGCATGGAGATTGCCCGGCAAAGCAGGCAAGGATGCTCATGAACCCTAAACCCTTTAAAAGCCTAAACTTTACATTCTAGACCCGCAAGAAAGAAGAGACATACTTCGACAAGGGTTTCCCCTAAACCCTAAACCCTTTCCTGTTTAAGGAGTAGGGCTTAGGGTCTAGGGTTGAGGCATTGAAGGCCTAGGGTCTAAAGTCTACGGGTCTACGGTCTAAAGTGCTCAGGAAGCAGTCTATAGAGACAATCCTGGCCAGGCCAGCGTTGCTCAAATGAGCTGTAGCCAGTCTTCCGTTCCTACTCCGGAGTTTCAAGCAAATCACGGACCTAAACAGTAGGGTCCTGGTTACAGAGACCAATGAGCAATAAGATACCCCTGTTTAACCAGACCCCTTGTTTCACAACAGCCCTAAATATTGGTAGGGGCCGGAAGAGCTCGTACTGCAATAACTATAACTAGTAAAGGTATCCCCTTACAGCCCTTTGCAGTCATACCAAAACCAAACCCCAAAACCCCTGCTCAACTATCAAGGAACCCGTGGGCTTCTCCCAGAAGACAAGACACATCAGTGAGATGAAGACCATCACGATCTGGGCCGTGGCCGTCCTTAAGTAAACTGCTGATCATAACAAGTCTCCCCGTATTTACGATTTAGGATCCCGGTTCTACCCCCTACCCCACGGTTTATGAACATGTTGGGCTGGGGAGGCACTAACACAACGAGTCAGTTGAAGAACATAAAGATCCACATTATGATTACGTTACCGTGTGTTCCGTGATTAAGGGCTTTTGGTGTATCTGAGGAGGGGGTATGGTCCTTTCGACAGGAAAGATGGTGGTAGTCCCTCACAGCGATGACATAAGGAAGTCACCGTAACTCAGAACAAAGTCCTCCATGAAAGGGCTGGGCCCCCCCGCTTTCCTCCCAATGTGCAGGTGCGTCTGGGTTTGGATTGAGAGAATCCCCTCCCCCCTTAACTGTGGGTGGGTTTGCCTTTGACTTTGCTCAGTCTTCCTTCTTCAGTTGGTATTGGGCACATGGTGTCAAACCATGCGCGGTGATCTCAAGACGGGCATGTCTCTGACTATGTATCTGTAATATGGGGCCTTAATAATTAGAATAGGGTGTTGGGGTATATTATCCACTCCGTCCCAAACTCATGACCCATGAGGGTCCCTGTATACGCATGGTGAGGAGTCGGGATTTGTAAGGCCTGAAGATCAATGCCAAGATTGAACACAACACCAAAGCATACCCGTTGCGACGTCTGAGAGTCCTGTCTTTGTCTTGGACCGTCACAGCACCCATGTCCAGGATCACCAGAATACCAAGCAGAATGGCCATGTCGGAGGAGTTACCTCGGTCGGATCGGATCTTGTAATGTAGGGGATCCACAAGTAGGATAGGGTTGTGGGGCATCTTGCCGTATAAGATGGTGTGGACGTATATACTGACTAGACCTCAAAAGTCTTCTCGAAAGCATAGGGGTCTTGCGTCTCTAGATTTCTTGTGAGGCTTCTACTACAAGCCTGCTTTGGAAGTTGGGATTCCATTTGCCAACTGTGCCAGTAAAACCTAGGATAGGAGTGCCGCCATGGCATGAGAACGCATATCAAAAGCAAAACGGGCTCAGTATTTTCGCAAAGGGTCCGAGGTACCGTTATTCCCAAGCTATAATTGTGATTCCTACTCTAGAAACCCTACATTATTAATCTGTCTGGTTCTTAGTAGGGAATGGCGGAATGGATTACGGAGACTACTGTTGGGGATTATATACTGACTACTATAGGGATTCATTCCCCCATTCCCTACTAAGCACCAGACACTAATACTATGCTTCAGACCCTTTTGGTGCCAGGGGAGCTGCAGATAGCGAATCGCCAAGGCCGCAGCAATGCCACCAGAAGCAGGTTCACGTAGAGAACCAGGCCTGGTTCGTGAGCTGGGGAGTTGCTCAACATGCACGTCTTTTGCACAGTCTGACTACAACACAGCAAAAGGACAAACTTGGATATGAAGCAGGAGCTGTTGGCCCACCTAACTTTATTGCCTTATTGGGGAAATCTAAGGATCGACTATTGATTCAGGCGAAAAGCGAGTAGCCCCTCAACAGAAGAGCAAGTTGAACTCAGTCAGAATCTAGACGGGAAGCCCTAAACCCGTGAAGCCTTATCCCGAAACCCTAAACACGAAGAGCCCCACTTGGTCAGTGGAGGTTCACGGTTCCGGGTCTATATGGAAGCTTCAGGAATCAAAGGTGAATTCTGGTCGCTAGCGCCGAGAAGCTCATCATCATGAGCTTCGTCGACTGCGCGGCCAACATTGGGCAAAGCGCCACCAGGGTATTTCGTACCAGCAGCACCACGGCAAAGAGCTCTGCACCCGGACGGAAGCCTGGGCTTTGAAGTAACCAGGGAGAAAAAATAGAAACTTTTCTCTCATGATGGTTCCTTTAATTTAAGGAACAGGTCCAGAAAAGAAGAAAGTATGGTACTCCAGTGGTCAAGAAGCGTATGATCAAGAAGGAGCAGGCCCTCACGAAGCAGGCGTCTGATTGAACCACACGTCTGGGAAGCTCCACTGTTACAAGCCAAATGCAAACCTTAGTCGTCCAGATGTGAAGGGGAAATAGTGGCGTCATGTAGACTTCAAACTAATAACTTAATAACCCCCCCCCACCCCCGCCATCATACGGATTCCAGAAACCAGCAGCATCTTGATAAGGAGGCCCTGAAGAAACTCTGAGTATTGATCAGGAGTTACATTAGGGGATACACTAAACCCTCAACCCTAAACCCTAAATCCAAAACCCTAAATCCAACACCCTAGATCGTAAACAGCTCGGAAGATAAAGGCTGCTTATGCCTTACGCGCCTTTGTGGAAATCCTTGCGGACCTCAGCCCAGAAGCCTCTGCCAGGCAACCAAGACCCACTGCTCCCAAAACAAACAAAACACAAGCAACACAAGCCACACAAAACAACGCACAGATATACCTTCTATACATACATATATATATGTACATACATACACAGATGATATGTAGATAAATGATATATATATATATGTATATACATACATATGTATGTATGTACGTAGGTACATGGGTAGGTAGGTATGTATGTATGTATGTATACCAAAGAAGAATGCTACGTGCACGATGGGAAGCTGCCAGAAAGGAGATCGGCATGAGGCAAGCCAAACCTCCGATGACGAACATCTGGAGGTGTTCGTGTTGCCTGAGTTGTCATCGCAAGATTGCCGAAACGTCATGAAAAGGTACCTCTATAGGACCATCAGGGAACCATTTTCGGGAAGTCCAACAAATCCAACAGTGCCACCTGGTTGCCCATCGCAGTGCACTGAAGGATAACCTTGAACTGTAAACCTCCCATTGGGGTGCTCCTTGCACCTGAAGGGAGCCAGCAGCATGGTGAAGAGAATGATGAACAATAGCAAGAAGAGGCTTCCAATCGTTCGCAGGAGATGCCTCAGGAACGCGTTTCAAGGCGATTTGGATCTTCTTGTGACCTACTTTTTCATCTGGGCATCTGACTGCTTTTTTGTCAAGAGGGAGAAGGGAGGGAAAGCCGTGAATAAGTAGACTGAGGTGTTGACAGAGCCTTATACTACAGATGTACTAGTATAAGTACTGACGGCAATACCTCAAAGCATGGTACGGACCTCGGTGCCGTCTAAGGTATCGAGATGACGGGCTTGGAGTCTCTGACTTAGCCCTCTCCTGTTGTTTTGCAAAACCTATCTCATAGTATATACTATGTAATTATTATGGATTGCAGCCTGTTTCTGTGAGCATATGCCACAAAACTCCATAAACGTCCTGTAGGACTCCTTGTGAACAACAAAAACCTCAAGAACCAACACCATCCAGCACCCATTCCACCGTAAAGCAAGCTATACAGCCGGTAAAGCATCCTTACAACGCCGCTGTTAGGCCGAAACCTCAGCTAACCACAGAGGCTAAACGCCAAACCTATGAACAAACATGTCTAGAGTCGAACCTTAAGCACACACAGACACAGGCACACACACACAGACACACACACACACACACACAGACACACACAGACACACACACAGACAGACACACACACACACACACACACTGACACACACACACACACACACACACACACTGACGACACACACACACACACTGACGACACACACACTGACGACACACACACACACCGACACACACACCGACACACACACACACACAGACACACACACCGACACACACACACCGACACACACACAGACACACACACAGACACACACACACACAGACACACACACACACAGACACACACACACACAAAGACACACACACACACAGACACACACACACACACACCCACACAGACACACACACACAGACACACACACACACACGCGCGCACACACACACACACACACACAAGCACACAAGCACACACTCACGCGCACGCACACACACACACACACACCAGCCTCCAAATTTTAGTCGCCAGAACACTTAAAGGTCGGATGAGAGCTCAGGGAGTCGGATCCTTAATTGTAAGAACAGCTACATACGGAGCTCTCAATGCTACGAAGACTACAGAGACTACAGACTCTTTTAAGTACACACCAGACCCTTTTCCAAAAACCCACCTCGAATGACCTATCAGCTACGGATAGGGAAAGCCCTCTATAATAAAGCAGCGGCCAGGCCTTGACAACTTGCTCATTCTTAAACTCCAAACCTCCAAAGACCCAACAAAAAACGCACCGGAGATGTGTTTGTCCGCTCTTTCGCGCCTGAGGTCGAGCTGCCTGAGGTCGAAGCCTCGACTCGCCAGTGGTGTCGCTCACAGGCTCTCTACAGTACACAAGGGTTCATTTTTGATCAAAGGTTTCCTGTAAAGAGGGTTCTAGGTCAAAAAAATAAGGGTCTCTATAAGGCTCCCCACAGGGTTTAGGGTTTAGGACTTAAGCTTCAGGGCCGCGCCAGTCTCAAAGGATCTGTCGTGAGGATTGCTGCAAGCGCGGGATTAAGGTTTAGGGGCTTAGGATTTAGGGTGTGCGGGTCTCTTTCCACGAGCTTCCATAATACAGGGGGGTCCTGTAAAGGACTTCCACAGGGTGTTCGCCAGGAATGGGCCCCTTTTAAAAGTGTTTTAATCGGGGGTTTGGGTAGGGTTGAGGGTTTCGCAGTTAGGGTTTGAGGGTTAGGGGTTCAGGGACAGTGGAGTTGTAAAGGCTTTCCTATTCCATCTCTCTCTCTCTCTATATATATGTATATATATATATACATATGTATACAAAAGTATGTATGAACAGAGGGGCCTCATTCATTTGAGTAGGGTTGTAAGGTTGATACAAGGGCTTAATTCCAGGGCTTCTAAATGTAAGGTTTTTAGGCTTTAGGATTGGGGCCTTAAGTTTTATCATAGGTTCTGGAGCATAGCCACTCTAACTTACCATTACAAACCTGAGGAACTACATTGCTACTTCTCAGGCTGGCATACTATATCTCCTGACAAAACAAGTGTTCCGCTGAGTCCGAATCCTACACCCTCCAGTAAACCCTGCACCAAAAATCGAACCGAACCAAAAAAGGCCAGAAGTGTACTTACTAGCTACAACTACAAGCGCTCTAATCCAGTTCAGTAACCTTGGTCATATCTGACAAGAGAAAACGAAAAATCATTCCCAAACCCCTGGGTTGATAACATAACAACTTATATAACATAAAAACAAAATATCCCCTAAATCTCCTGAGTTTACACTATGATACAAGACCGTAGTAGAACCTCTCATGATTTTTCCGCTGAATACAAAAAACAGAAACGGCTCTAAGCCCTAAACCCTAGTTCATAGTTCCTACACCCCAGTTCCTGGTTCCTAAACAAGAAACCCTAAATCCTAAACCTAAATGCCTTTAACTCAACCCCTAACCCGCCTAACCCTCAACCCCTGCACCCTAAAACCCTAAATCCTAGTTCCTAAGGAACACTCCGCGCCCAGAAGCCAACCAAAGCCACGAGGACCTGGGCTCCAGCCTGCTTGGACTTCCGGCACTCGGGGTTGTTAAGGGGTTTAGGGGGTTTAGGGTTTTTTAAGGGTTTTGAAGGGTTCTAGTGGTTTTGCGGGTTTTAGGGGGTTTTTAGAGGTTTAGGGTTTTGTGTGTGTGTGTGTGTTGTCCTATTTTGGGTGGGTGCTAAGGGTATATGTGTGATGTTTTGTGGAGTTTCGGTAGGCCAATCCAACTCGGGAACTTCGGTGGATTTTCGCACTTGCATACAAGGTGCTATGAGGCCTTTCTAGCTTATTTTCTTTGGCGTTGAGAATTTTCTAGGGCTTGGCGTTTTGTTTGCGGGAGGGCTCGAATGGGCTGTGTTGGAGCTCTTATTGCAAGGGTTTAAGGGCTCAACGACCAGATGACTGATTCTTGTATCCTGGGGCTTATATGTCATACGTAGTAGAGGTATCTAGGAGCTCTGTTGAAATCTTATAGAAACCATTCAGACCCGCCTTACTTGAAGGGCAGCATGGAAACTGAGCCCTGAGTTCACTCCAAAGGTCTGGTGGATGAGAAATAACATCCCTGGTGGTCCCAAATATGCCCCAAGGCCCTTTTCAAATTGCTCAGGCTTCTATACTCTGGGCTTCAAGTTTGATCAACCTTATCCAGGAAGCTCTGGCAAAAAAGGAGTTCCCGAAAATAGGGGACCCAAAAAAAGCTTAACTAGTAGGATCCTTATTATAGGGACCCCAAAATAAGGTTCCCTGAATTTTCGGAGGTCCGAACAGCGGAGGGTCCTAAACCCTAAACCGGTCTACTGCTCAGGGCCTTTGATGACAGTCCAGGGTTCTCGGTTTAGAGCACTAAAACAAACCTACAGACTAAGTCCTCGAAACCCCAGACCCTAAATTTTCTAAACCCTACCTGTGGCCGGAAAAACCTACCTTTTTCGGGTTCCTTCTTATGGCTTCTATATGTAATTTCTTAAAAAGGTCGGTTTTGGGGGGGCCAAAGGTAAGTCCGAAAATCTTCGAAGCCCTATATCCCCCCCACTCATCAAAACCTGAAGGCCCAAATCACCGAAACTCTCAAGCCTTTTGGTCCCTCAATTACTTTGGGTTCAGAGAAGCCCTTTTGTAAGGGGTCGTTTTTTTTTAAAATCTGCCGGCGGCCTAGGCCCTGAACTTAACCCCAAATTTGATGTATTTCGGGTTACCGTAAACCCTAAAACATTCAACAACTAAAACCCTAAACTTCAGACCGAAAACCCCGAAGTCTAAAGTCCTAAAGCCTTCAAGCCCTAAAACTCAAGGGCGCTAAAGCCCTCAAGCTCCAAACCTTAAACTAGGGGCCTTAATAATTAGAATAGGGTTTTGGGGTAAATTATACTATACTTGTAATTAGGAACCCCCCCCCAAAAAAGTATAGGTAATCATTGAGGCTCCTAGACCCTAAACCCTATAGATCCCTTAAAGCAACCCTTATAGTACCCAAAAAGGCCCTCAGGTCCCATAATGAGGAGTACTTGTGACCCGCTGGGAAACCTGAAAACCTGACGACTGGACGAAGCCTTGTGAGCTCCGAAAACCGCGGCAGCAATCAGCGCCAGGGCCGGCATGAAGAGTGCCCGGAGGAGGAAGGTCTCTACCTACGCTTGATGATATGAATCCTACATGCCCTCAAGGACCCTAAGCTATAGGAATTATGGTATAATCTTCATTACGGGGAATGCAGGATTTGTATCATCAGCCGTACCAGGACGCTCCAAGGGCCCTTTAATAGAGTCCTTAGGGCTCTGAATGGTAGGTATTTGAAAGGGTGTTTAGGCTTTGCCCGGAGGAGAAAGGTCTCTACTCACGGTTTTCTGTTTTCGTTTAGGGTCTAGGCTTTGCCCGGAGGAGAATTTTTTTTTTTTTAAGGGCCCTTTTCTCCTGCGTTTGGGGGGTCGGAGGCTTTGCCCGGAGGAGAAAGGTCTCCCTACCTTGAGGGCCTTCGGGGGCTTTGCATTCTTACACTCTGAGAGTTCCGAGGGGACTACAGATTTTCGAGAGTTCCTACAGGACTTTAAAGTTCATAGGCTGTTGAGTTCGCATGTGTGTTGTTTATGGGATGTATTAAATCAAAATCCCTGTAGCAAGCCGTTACAATACCCCCCTAATCTATAGAAACCCTCGAAGGAACTCTTAAAGGAACCTTGATTATGCAGAAACCCAGGTCCTCTCTGGGACGATAGGTCTTGTGCTTCTTCGAAGCGGGCCTCTATCATACGAGTTCCTACTTCAAACCCGAAAACGATTCACCCAACGTCCCATACACCAAAGCCCTACAACCTCACAACACCTGGTGTAATATCGGGGCCTTGATAACTAGAATAGGGTTTTGGGGGTGCCTCAATATATTTATCGTATAATATAACCCCCTCCCCCCCCCCCCCCCCCCCCCCCACTTTTTTATTAAGCCACCATGCCAACCCCGCCAACCACCAAACCNAATATAGCGTGGTGTAAAGTAGGTGCCCCAGATCACAGAAGAGGGTTTGGTTTGTCACACAACTTATTTTTAGCATAATATATCCCCCCCCCCCCCCCCCCCCCAAGCCCTACTCTAATTATTAAGGCCCCTATGCTAAGCCCGAAACCCAAGAAGCCAAGGGGCCGGAGACCTGGTGAGACAGCTGAAGCTGTAGACTTCCTGGGCTTCTGATTGTGGGGGCTGAGAAGGATTAGGGATTAGGGTTTAGGGATTATAGTTTTTTTTTTGGATTCGGGTTTAGAGATTATAGTTTTTGTAGGGTTTAGGGGTTAGGGTTTAGGTTGCGACTTAAAGGCTTAGGGCATCGACATGTGCTTTATGGTTGAGTTTCAGATTTAGGGATTGCAGGAGTTGATTGCCATTAATGCTTGTTGGGGCTTCGGAACGCTAAACAACTCAATGGAACATGACTTCGGGAGCCGAAAACGGTGGGAACAGGAGTCGCAAAGGAAACGAGCGGTCTGAGGCAAATCTGAGCACGGACTGTCTCTCAAAGACGCACGCCACAGTGGTGCCAGCGCGATTCACCATTCGAGCTATGCCAGCGCGATTCACCATTCGAGCTACATTCCGCCTGGCACGGGACGACAGTGGACAGAGATGTGCACCGCACCACAACAGGAGCCGCGGAACGGCCGTGCAAGCTAGCGTGCTCACTCTGGGACCCTGGGATCGAATTCTTCTACCTCCGAACGTAAGGACCCAGTGTTTTGATAAGGCATGCTTGAACGACCATGGGAGCCATAAGTGGAGTGTTAATTATATTTATCGAGATTACAGATACCCAGCGGAGGGTTTCCGGAATCATAGTCATAGCCTTGTTTATGAACCAGCATACTGATTCCCTTCAGCCCCCCAAGCTATCAACTCTACTGCAAAGACCCCCTACGAAGATCTAGAATATGATCACAAAACAGAACTAAAATTCCTCCTTAGCTTGTGAGCATTCAGAGGACGCAGGCGAATTCATGTGCAGTTGGTTTTCATTTGGAGACGTGAAATCGTTGAAGCTGACTAGAGACAGCTTACGACTTGTAAAGTTCCGCTTCGCTCCGCAATAGTTCAAACCCTAAACAGTGGCAGTTCAAGCATGCACAATCCCAGGAACCATTCCGAGAGACTCCCTCATGTCATCAAGGGGCATATCATGACACGCTGTGGTGGCACGCACTTCACTGTGGCGCGACTCCAGTCACCAAAGTGTTCGCGGGATTGTGACGCGAGCATGATTTTTGAAGGTGCCAACAGTAACATAAACTTCGTCAAACTCCTAAAGCCCATAGGAGGGCGGGAGATGGCGGGAGTTCGCAACAACTGTCAGGACGGCAGCCACTTCGAGAGACTTGCAGACCACAATGAAGGGACTCTGGCGGGAGAATCCTTGTACAGAACCCCCCCCCCCCCNCCCGCAGTGTGCGCACACTCTCACACCTATAGATATAGATATAGATAAAAAAAAAAAGAACCCATGCAAAACCCGTCATGAAAATCTTGATAATGCCCGATAGACCCCTTCTAACCCTACACACTCATAAAGGAACCTTAAAGGTAGCCCTAACCCCCTTAAAGGAACCCTAAAAGGAACCCTAACCCCCCTTAAAGGGAACCCTAACCCCCTTAAAGGAACCCTAAAAGGAACCCTAACCCCTTAAAGCAGCCCAAGTCTCGACGTTGAGGCTCAGAACCTCCGAGACGAGGAAAAAGCCTTTCAGCGGGTCAGCCCAGTCGATGTTGAACCTCCGGCCGGGTTTAGGGTTTAGGGTTCAGGGTTTAGGGCCTTTTTACGGTTTAGGGTTTAGGGTTGAACCTCGGGAGCCAAGGCTCCTTCTTTATGGCTGTCCGTTTTGCAGGGGCTTTAACAATTCGAATAGAATTTTGGGGCCCATTATACTATAATTATAATAAGGACCCCGCCAAATAGTATTGGTAATTATTTCCCCTTTTTGTGGCTTTCCTTTAAGGGCCCCTTTAGGGGTCCCGTTTTCGGGATCCCATCCGCCTACACCCGAAACCCTACAGAGCCCTAAGCCCGAAACCTAAACCCAAACTTCGTAGATAGCCCTAAGGGTCCAAAGGACCCAATAATAAGGTACTTAGGTTTAGGATACTAGTTTTGTAGGTTAGTATTTGGGAGAGTATATGATTATTAGGTACTTGGACCCTTAGGGTAGCATAGAGTTACAACTCCGCACCTCTTGACCACAGACAGCATCTGGAGCCAGACCAGGAACCTGGAGCTGTGTTCCAAGAGACTTCAACAACTGCTGTAATGCAGGAATGTAGCTCAAACCATAGTAAGACTCCCTCTACACTCCAAACTCTGAATCCTACACCCGAAATTCTATTTAAAACCTCAAATCCTAAACCCAGCCTTTTAAGGCATAGCTCTTGCTTAGGGAGGTCTCCAGGCTGTTGGTGTGGAGTCGCGACGAGACACGCAGGTTGTTGAGGTCATACAAGGGTTTTAGTATAAGGAGCCTGAGAACACGCAGGTGTTTGGGTTTGCAAGTCGGGGTTTAAGGTTTATATTAGGGTTCCAGACCAGGAACCCTGAGAGAAGGGCACGCAGCGAGGTAATAAAGGATCCTAGTGAAACGGTTGTGCCGAGCTTTTGCAGGGTTCTTGCACTTGGAACAACGAATATATAGTATATAGTATATAGTATGACATGCACATATATATATATATATATATATATACATATACATATACATGGGTATCATAAGGGGAGTTCAAGAAAGCCTTTTTGAGGGAGTCTAGACTCCTTCCTGTGATTGTCTGAGACAAGAGGAGCCTAGGGTTTCCTGTAAACTTCTCGGCTTTGCTATGAACGGCTCGCCAGAGTATGTTCCACAATACATGGGTGGTTCTCAAAATTAGGGTCCCTTTTTGGGTCCTTATTTTAATACGGCACCTAATATTTAGGGTACCCCAAAAGGGACTTTAATTTTGACAACCACCCACATGAAGCGTTAATAAGGAAACGCTAATCTACGAAGAGTATTGGAGCAGTACTTGGGGACCTTTGTCTATTCAGATAGCCCAACTGTAATCAAGGAACATACCCTAAATTCGAGGATTCTTGTGCTTTAAGCTCTATTCCTCAAAAAGCGATTCATAAACCCTCATAAACCGAAACATGTATAGACGCCCATACAGCCCCTGCAGTATGATCCCTATAGCCACCCGATAAGCACCTATGAAACGCCCACGGCATAGACCCCCATAAATAGAACAACAAAACAAATATGCATTCTGTAATTCAGGGGGCCTGTTGGGCTCTCTGCGAACTCTTAACCCCAACCCCTCAAAGAAACCTTGAACCCTAGACCCCTCATAGAATCCTTATAGCGTCCCTTGGGCTTCTTCGGTGCGGGATGGGCTTCTGGGAAGTAGGAACTCAGCTCACAAGGCTTTTCCACGGTTGCGATGCAGGGCTTGGGGCTTGGTTTAGGGTTTAGGGTTTAGTCGGGATTGAGGATTGGGGTTAGGGGTTTATAGGGATTTGGATTTAGGTTTTGAGGGTTTAATTCGGCTCGGCTCTTAAAAACAAGTTTTTCGGAGTTTCAGTAAATAAGGCGGGACCCAAAGCTCGAACCGTAAAGTATAATTAGAAGGATCCCTAAATAAGGCACCCCCCCTAATCTCTGAGGTCTCCATTCGAGTTCTGGCCCAAGCCGAACGGAGAAAAGTGTGAGAATATGCTCATTGATGCGATCTTTTGCGGGATCCCCAAAAGACTAATTCACTCGCATAGTGCAGAGTCCTGGTTAACAACCCTCCTACCTTAGAAGGGATCCCGATAGGAATCCCATGTTCAAACCAAGGGCCTGGATTCAATAAGGAACCCCAAAACACGACACCGACGTAACTATGACTCGCCGAGCGACTGTGTAAGGCTAAAGACGACCACCAGCACGTGACGACTCTGCTTGGCCTTGGCCTCCTTCAGCAAAGTGATGTACAGCGCTGCAATGCCAATGAAAGCAAGGAATGGAAGAGACAGCAACAGAAGGTAGTCAGAGTTGTGGCCTCGGGTAGATGTAGAGCGGGTGCAGGCAAGAAGCCTTTTGGAGTTAACAAGTATTGTGAAGGGTTGAGGGTTGAGGGGTTTCGATTTTGGGGGTTACTAGGGTTTCTAAAGTTTGATTAACACGTCCCAGCTGCAGATGTGACAAGTACCATCTCGCCGTGGATGATGACCACCTGGGTTCTTGTTGTTGGGCTCCACAGAAACTAAGGTCGCCATCGTTGTTGTTATGATTGTGGTTGCTGTTACTGGCTCTTTGTTGCTACTGCTATGACTAACTACCAGTAACGAGTCATATGGGAGTTTCCAAAAATAGGGGACCCTAAGATGGCACCCAGAATAGAAGGATCCTTATTATAAGTACCCCCCCAAAAAAGGGACCCTAATTTTGACAACCCCCATATATCATGGTAACTAAAACCAAGATCCTTCAAGCCGTCTAACACCACATAATGTCCAAAGTATGCGAAGACCCTCTATGAACTTCCACCTTACCGTCAGTTCCATGGCGACGAAGAGTGAATCCCTGTACATCCTTTGAGAGCACTATTTGAAACTTCATCGAATCCCTTTAAACCCTGACCCTAAGGGTCCAAGTACTCTCTTAAATATTGAGCTACTTAACTACTATCCTAAACCCCAAGTACCTAATTATTGGGTCCTTTGGACCCTTAGGGTGATAGAGGACCCAGCCACGTAGGCACATGGAGCAGGCCACACTATGAACATCGCGGTGTTCAGCACAGGTTCCTGGGGGCCCTCCTGGGCAAACATTCTCCTCGCAGATGTAAACTTCCTCACCGGGTTTAGGGTTTAGGGTTTGGGGGTTGTGAAGTTTATGAATTACCTTGACTGTTGAGGGCTGTAGGGTTTATGGGTCTAGGGTTCACCGCTTTGGGCTTAGCGAGATGACCGAAAGCTTCCGAAAAGCGAGGAATCTCGCGAAACCCCAATCGTTCTGTATAGCTACAGGAACGTACAGCATCCTCAATAGCCAGAAATACGAAATTTAAAAAATAGCACGTATTAGAAAAACAACAGCAATCATCACAAGTAATTTCAAAAGCAATAAAAGTTATGATGATGGATCAAGGCTCTGCTGGTTCCTCGGGTGATGAGAAATAGCCGGGGCGAAGTTCCAACTGGTTGGAACCAGGACAAAGCGTTCCACGAGGGCACGGCCAACATCGTCCCTCCCACAAGAAGCTTCCCGACGCACATGTGCCTGAGTTTCTCGGATCCTCTGGGAACTCGAATATAAGGGCCTTGGTAATTACCTATACTATTTGGGGGGTTCCTTATTATAATTTGGGGGTTCTGTATTATAATTATAGTATAATGGGCCCCAAAACCCTGTTCTAATCATAAAGGCCCCTATATTAGGGCCCAGGCATGTCCAGGGTTCAGGGTTTTTCGCGTTTCAGAGCCCAGAAGGACAGCTCCAAATCCCTGCCCTGCATGGTCTCGATCTTCACGAGGTTCTACTTTTTAGATCCTCCAAGTTTCTGTTTCTTAGAGAGACAGGATTGGTGTTTTGCAAGTGAGTGCGTCTACAGGTTACCCGGCTTGTCGGAACCTCTATAGGGTTTGGGCTAAGCGTTCGTGGCTATAATGTTTGTTGTAGTGCACTTGAAGGTTCAAGGATGTTCCTTATGCCTTGGCAGGGTTCTACGTTCCTTCATCGGCCTGTAGCTGTACACAGACAGCCCGATACCACGTAATTCGGTAATATGTCCCACAAGTATAACATAAAGATACCAACATGCAAGGAATAGTCCGTAAGTAGGGAGTATATATTGGGCTCTTTGGTAGCCAATCTAAGGAACCCTCAATGTAGTCCATGCGAACCTTGAAATAGGCTTTGTAGAAAGGGGTGCTCTACTTTCGGGAGAGCTTATCTCAGGGCATATGCATGACCCTCAAAGAGTCGACTGAGAAACAGAGACCCAAACCCCCTTTGGTGTGTTTGGCTTTCGAGATCAGATCCTTTTTTTGGAGGGTTTAGGTTGAGGGAGTTCGGGTTGAAGCTCTGCTACAATCTCACCAAGCCAGGGAACCCGAAACCTGAGCCTTAGGGTTTAGGGTTTTGGGTTTAGGGCCAAGATCAAGAGCCAGGCACAAAGAGACTGCGAGGCAGCCCCCTGAAGCTGAATAATCTGGCTCCCCGAGTCGGTGGTGACTTCTTGGCTGGTAGTCCAGAACTCTTCCTGGGCTACCATTCTTACTATTACTATTGCTACTATTATTATTATTGTTATTGGTATTATTATTGTTGTGATTACGTATATAAGTCTTAGGGCATGTAGGCGTTCCAGTAAGACTTCACTTCAAATTCCCATCCACAGTAGGGCTTTGTCGAGCCGTTACGTTTTGCGGGCCTCTCTTAAAGTGTCAGGGTTTCTCCTTGTCGAGAGCCTGATTGTGAAGATCGCTCGACCCTGAACGCCATCCTTCTTTCGGAAGTACACGACTAGCTTCCCCAGTAGACCCCTGATAATAAGGGTACCCTTTTTCCCGCTATTCGGTTTTGATATGGGAACCCAAAAAGAAAAAGGGTAAAAGGGTACTACTGCAGAACCTAGACGAAAAACTCAGCCGGGGTCCCTCCTTTTCTGAAGATCCAAGCTGCAGTGTCAGGCTCAGGGTTCTGGGCTGTGAGCGGTTTGGTTGAACCTTGTGCTTCCATAATTGTGCTTTTTTGAAGCGTCTTATATGGGTGGTTGTCAAAATTATGGTCCCTTTTGGGGTCCCTATAATAAAGTACGGCACCGATTGTTTAGGGTACCCAAAAGGTGACCCTAATTTTGACAACCACCCATATGAAGCCAACAAGACTTGAAATGGACCTTGCCAAAAGGTAGCTCATGGTAGAAGAGGCTTGGGTTGAGGGTCCAGTATTCATTGCGGTAGTTGTCAAAATTAAGGGCCCCTTTTTGGGTACCCTAAATTTCAGGTGCCGTAATTGTTATAAGGACCCAAAAGGGACCATAATTTTGACAAACACCCATTGGTTAGATTAAGCCAAAAGAAACCATGAACCGAGCTGCCTGACCAGACCCTGCGTCCGCGCTGCAGCGGAAACACTTGCCTAGGTTCATGAGTAGCCAGTTTAGAATAAGGGTACCCTTTTTCCTACTATTCGGTTTTGATCAGGAGACCCTAAACCCTAGACAATAGAGAAAGAAGGGCAAACGGGTACAGTACTACTCAGGAACCCAGTTGCTCATGCCGGAGCTGTTGGCAAACTCTCCCAACCTGTCTCAGGTCGGCCCTTACAGGCTTCCTTAAAGGGTTCCTTAAAGGATTCCTTAAAGGGTAAAGGGTTCCTAACAGGGTTCCTTATGAACTAAAGGGATCTATTGTTGCCGAGTTCCCTCGCCCATCTACGGTTGACGTCTCTTTATGGTAGGAATTTCCGGTAGGATCGCATAATGACCAAAAAATTGCAGAACTCTGCCG
This sequence comes from Symbiodinium sp. clade A Y106, assembly GCA_003297005.1. Lineage (NCBI taxonomy): Eukaryota > Dinophyceae > Suessiales > Symbiodiniaceae > Symbiodinium > Symbiodinium sp. clade A. The sequence continues at coordinate 53,155 of BGNK01001872.1, read as the reverse complement.
GAATTATACTCCTTCTCAAGGCGGAGAGGATATTGATCAGAGGTCCACATTAGTTTGAGAACCCGGGTTCGCTAAGGAGCCATGTACCTACAGCGGATATACTTTGCCCTCAAGGGAGTTCTGTAGGATCTTCGGTATCATAGGGGTCTAGGGTTTGGGGTTTTGTGATTTCGGCTGTGCGGGTTTACGGGTTCTGGGTCGAAACTATACTACTCTAGACCCTCGAACTGAGAGTTTCCGAAAAGTGGGGATCCTAACATAGTACCCTAAACATAGTATAAGGACGCCAAAATAAGGTGGCCTGAATTTTCGGGAACTCCCAACTTACTGTACTACTGTGAATAAACCCTAAACCCCAGCCCAAAACCCTAAATCTCGAACTCGAGAAAACAGGGGATCCTAATATAGTACCCTATATAGTAGGATCCTTACTATAAGGACCCCAAACTACGGTACCCCTAATTGTCGGAAACTCCCAACTGGTAAGGAAACCCCAAAACCCCTAAACCCTAACCCCTAGATTCTAAACCCCCAAGCCCAAAACCCTAAACAATTATTTGCCCAGCAATGCACTGCGGTGGTTTCACGCGAATGCTGGATCCCACCAAAGCAAGGCGAACCTACCTCCAAAACCCTAAACAGGGGCCTGCAGAGGCTGCACTGCGTCGTCCCGGGCTCCGCTGCCACAGTACCCGGCTCGCAGGAGAAACACGTCGTCGCACCCCAGGCGTTCCTTTTTTGCTTTACCGGGTTCCTTTAAAGCTATCCTATAGGGCTTCCTTTATGAGGGATCCTACAAAAAGGATCTATAAGGGTTTAGGGGTGTACTGGGACTTTTTAAAAGTACTCGAAAACAACAGCCCTTGGGGTCAGCTGGAAAGAAACATCGAAGCTGGTTACGAGTCTAAGGATTAGGGCTTAGGGCTCCATTTTAAGGCTTAGGGGTGCTGTCGATTTCGACATGACAACTACTATCAGCACCCTACAGCCGCAGCAACCGCAAGAAAATAAGCTGAACATGGGAAGCGATGCACCCCCAAACCCTAGGTACCTTTGAAGAAACGTAGCCTTTCTTAACCCTTGAAGGCAAAACCCTAAACCCTAAACCCTTGTACGAAGCCTTGAAGGAAACCTCAGAGTAAGCATAGCTTCTGATAGGATCCAACCATGCAGTTGGAACAGAGGAAGGTCCTCGTCTCAAGAGAAGGCGCTTTCGAGCTTGACGTAAGGGCTTTGCTGATTAGGCTAGGGGTTTTCAATATCTAATGTTGAAACTATAAAAGTTATGTAAGGACTATACAGGAATATCAGAACAAAACTATAGTTGAAACCAGCAGGGAAACCAGCAGCGAGTTTCCAAAGTAGCACGCACTATTCTTGTAAGATTACCAAAGCCCCACAATACAAGGTTCAACAGACCTTAAGCTCTTAAACCCCAACTATTTCTCTTTTGTTCTCTTTTGGAGATAAGCGAAAGGTACCTCTATAATCTACATTAGGGTCTTCTGCTTCGCCTGGTACTTCTGCGACAGAACGCTTAAGGGATCAAGATTTAAGGCATTAGGGCTTTTGGTGTCAGATGTCCTCGGGGTACCTTAGGGTTCCTTTAAAGGGTTACTATAAGGGTACCATAAGATGCCTTTAAAGGGCTCTATAAGGGTCTAGAGTTTTTGGTGTCAGATGTCCTTTCAAACTTCACGAATGCCCGCCCAGGTGGGCAAGTGGCACAATCCGCGGCATCGGTTGTAGAAGTGACCTCGGCATCTCTGGCGGGGAGGGCGCTTGAACAAACATGTACTTGTCTCTTCCGGCTCATACCAGAAACCTGATTTAAAAATCAGTCTAGTGACCATCAATTCTCGTTCTTCTGAAGACTTATACTACGTTTGAACCTAAAACACAGAATAGGTATCATCAACAGCCTGGCTACAAAGTCACCAGCCACGTTGACCAAGCCTTTACTGACCAGGCATTCAGTCTCTGAGGGTATCCTTACTTGCCCATTTTCCGCAGGGGGACAGCTGGTACCCTTTATAGGGTTTGGGGTTTAGGGTTTTGAGTTTCTTAGTTGCTGAGTTCATAAGCCTCAAAAAGTATGCACTTTCAGTTTTATAGTAATTTTATAGTGGGAAAAATTATACCAAAAAGTGTAAAGTGTATCCACTCAGCTACTAAGGTTTTATCCTATTGCAGTGTGAATAGGGAGATCCCAAAACCAAAAGGCTGCAGGGGTACCTTCAACATTAAGCCCTAAGCCCAACAAAATCGCTTTTAGGACCATTCTCATTATAAAAGACGTGTATCTGGAAACCCTAAATGAACCCTAAACCCCCTGAACCCACTTTAAACCCCCTAAAGCCTATTTCCCTTCCAAGGGATCCAAGTTGTCCATTGGTCTCGGGAAGCTCGGAGCCATTCGCAAGCAGTCAGCCGGGGGTTGGAACCCGACTGCACGTGCAACCGCAGCAAATCCGATACATCGCTGTCCTTGAGGTTTTATAAGCCCTGCAACTAAACGCCCTTCATAACCATAAGCCAGCACATGAAAATGACATATTCAGTAAACCAACATGAAAAGGATCCCGGAACAACACCCCAGACAACAATGAAGCCCTAAACTCCTGAAGCCTAGAACTACCTGCCAGCTGAATCCTGGAACCCTTAAACCCCTGAAGCCGACTCAGAGAGCCCAGTACTCACTCATTACGGAATAGATCTTATACGTACCATAATGTATTAAGTTACAAGTGAGGGTATGCTCTTACATGAGTACTTTCCATGGTTTCAACAAGGTTTGGGGCATGTTATGCTAAACTACAGGGTTCACAAGGGGAAACTGTCGCCAATCATTCAAACCTCTGTACTCCGTCCTTGATCTGCATGTTTTCAAGGAGATGGTAAGCACGGCGCGCGGAGGATTCCAAGCCAGAGGAAACCAATTTCAGTACTGGCTCCGTGATGGGCTGGGTCTTGTAGATTCCCTGCCTCTCTACTATACTGTACTCGAGTCTATTCTACCCCTGTATCTGTGACTCAGGGGCTAAATACAAAACTGGTTAACCTTTTGAGTTATAGTTCGGAGGGTTATATAAGCCCCAAAAGGTTAAAGGTTGCCTACTCAGCTACTAAGGTTATATTTTACTATCCTATACTCCTATACTCTACCGTAATATGCTACACTCTTCTCTGCTGAGGTTCCCTGAAATAACCCTCCACCCTAAACCCTAAAGCCCTCAATCCTAAACCCTACAGGCGCAAACCCCAAAACCCTGAAACCTAAATCCCAAAACACGAAATCCCTCAACCCTCTTTTCGCTTCATGGGATATATCGAAGTAGTTTGGGCTTTGCACTTGAAGGTAATTCAGGGGCCTGAGGGTAAGGGCCAGGAGTTTAGGTTGGTTGGTATAGAGTATGCTGACATCAGAAAGACGAACAAGGGGCAGACGCAAATGGTCACGGTTTAAGGTTGTGTGTGCCCTAACCGGCATCTTCAACAGGATTCAGCCCCCGAGAGAACCCTGAAATCGCACAGCGTGAAAAACGAAAGACCAACCCCGCAAGCCCCGCCTGAAGCCCAAACAGCCCACAGCCAAGAACCCTTTAAGAACCCCAGAAACCTCAACCCACTCGACGCCCCCTCCCCCCCTCTCGACTTGAAAGAAGGAACACCCAGGGCCTGTGTTCGGCAGCATTGTGGGGCGGGAAAACCACAGCTCTGGTTTCGAAGGCTGCGAAGGAGGGGTCGGGACTCCACCTGCCGTAGAGCGGCCGAAAAGGGGTATACTATAGGGGCCGTAATAATTAGAATAGGTTTTGGAGTTTTGGGGCATATAAAGACTATGATTATATTAAGGAACCCCCCAAATAGTAGTAGTAATTGTTTACGCCACTATAGTAGCTCTAGTAGCTGCTGCAACAGGCGACTCTGGGAAGTGAATGCTTCAATAAGGGTTTCTCGGCTTCTCATACGGGGTTAACAAGGTCTGATAGAGGTCTTTACAAGGGTCTTATACATGTCCGGAGAAACGGCTGAAAGCGTGGCTTAGGGTGTGGGGTTCCATATACATATACCTATACATATACCTGTACTTACACACATACATATGCATTTACATATACATATGACATCATGTGTGTGTATATATATATATATATCACATTATGCATATGTATGTACGTACGTACATGTATCAGGTCATGTTGGTGTTGGTGCATAAATACACAAGGTCAACCCTAAGCCCTGATTTTCGGAAACTCCCACCAGTAGAACACGGACTGGAGCTCGCGATTTATCTCCTCGTAGGTAGGAGTATCCAAGGCTGATGCGATTGCAAGAGGCATGTTGTGAAAGGCTGCTTGCTGCACCATATAAGGCATCCCCCACGCCTCCGGGCCGGGTTTCAGAGTGACAGGTTCGGGTGTAGGGTGTTTGGCTTAGGGGTTTAGGGCTTGGGGTTTGGAGCTTAGTGGTCGAGATTTACGCCTTGGGGTTCAGAGTCCAGAGAGCTTAGAGCTTAGGGGCAAGCCGTGCCTCTGGGCCAGTCACCACCGCAATGCATCTGGAAGCGTTGGATCTGCAAGCAGGTGCCAGCCACCACTTGTCTTCCCAGCACTTAAGCCGAGCTAAACCATTCACAAACTCGACGGAATCTGAGTCCCCAGTTGCACTGAGGTACTGGTGTCCAAGATCCGGCCACTCCACGTAGAGGCTTTGAGAGCAAGGGAGCAGCTGGTCCATGTCAACTGAACCGATGGTAGCCAAGTAGTTCTCCGGATGGAACCAGGAAGCATTGAATGAAAAGAAGTAGGACAAGTCTAGGCCGGTTTTCTCCAGACACTTCTTGCGAGGCTGCTCGAAGATGAACATCCCTTCATAGCCTTCATAGCCCAAGGTTCCCAAGTCTTTTGGGGCTAGATCCCCCAGCTGCTCCACAGCTGTAGTCCATTCCGACAAGGTGGTATGAAATTCCATGACCTCCAGAGCAATGTGATAGAAAGATGGATAGGCACAATCGATACCCGTAAAAGCCATCGAGCAGCCAGCCACACTGAGCAGCTTTTGCAGCTCTGACCCTGTCACGACTTTCGCAACGTTATATCCCAGCACTTCCTCAAGCAAAATTGCAACGATATCCGCGAGGATGAGATTAAATTGCCAGTCTCCGGACGCTATGCCAATCGGCATTAACCGCCCGCCTATGGTGATGTTTGTCCTCTCTTCCGCCGGCGTTGGACGGGCAAAACACGTCGGACTTTCGGCACTCACTGAAGCGAGGAGAAGGGCCACTCGAAGCATGAAAGTTTGTGAGAGCGTTTTCCTGGGCAGTTCTTGAAAGGCATGAACAATATGCAAGACTATGCTATGCTATGCTCTACTATGCTATACCATACTAACTATAGTATAGTATACTATATACTGATATATAAAAATGCAAGAGCGGCCAAGAATCGCTTTCATCCAGGCTTCGACGTCGGCCGATGCTCAACCACATGGGATGCCATGGGATTTGGTTTAGGGTTTCGGGACCATCAACGTCTTAGGGTTTAGGGGTTTAGGGGTTTAGGGGGATTTAGGGTCACTTTTGTCACAAATAATAGTGTTTCGGTATATATATATGTGGTACCCCTCCATGTACCCACGCCTGTCTTCTCAATCTCGGCTTTGGGAAGGGATGGGTTCTTAGGATGCCCTTGTTCCCATGCCTTTCTCCGAAATCTGAGCTGCAGAACGGTGTGGGTTAATGGGATCGGGGGAGTACCTGTAGATCGTATGTTTCTTCCTTATCTTCAAGTATAAAACTCTCGCCGCGGACCAAGATAGGGCGTATGGAATCGTATTCAAAACGTATTCTGTTGAATATGCCTCGGATCCAAGATTCAAGATTCAAGGTCCAGGGCAAAGTTCTCCCTGGCACCTTGAATCATGAATCCGAGGCGTATTCAACAGAATACGTTGTGAATACGGTTGAATACGGAACGGTGCGGTTTGACCATTGCATTTCGTCTTTCGAGTCGTTGTTCTGTGGATAGTCGTCGTTTTGTGCTTTATAGATACTGCAGATATCGCGCGGTCATTGCGGAAACTTAACACTGGTACCGCTTTGTGAGGTAACATATCCACAATGCTCTGTATATGCTTGACTCTTTCAAAAACGTTTCCCTTATCATACAGCTGTCATTATCGTGATTTATCCCGTCACTTCTGTTTTACTGTTTAGACATTTAGACTAGCACAGCAATTCCCGTCCAGCGGCATCGTACAACTAGGAAAACTGAATTTCATCTTGATAGATCTGTTAATGCCCTTTTGACAGGTGCAAAAATGGTTGATGAAATTTAGTCGGCCTAACCACTATAGTTTGATAGCTTGACGACTTGACTGGGTTCAATTGTTGGGCACACATATGACATATGTGCTCTTGCGATGTGCTTAAATATGCATAAAAGTTACTGCATACGTGCGAACATGTTCATGGGATTTATCCTTTCGTCCTGTACAAGACTAAGTATGAATCTCTGCTTGAAGAAGTTACTATAAGAAGACCACTTCATTGATCGTCTTCGTCTGTTATCGTGTACGGAACTATACTTATCGTCTACTTTTGTCTACGACTGAAGACTTGACTAAGGGAATTTAGCGTCATATGGAAAATGTATTGGCTTAGCTTACACTTTTCTAAAGGTACATGTATAGCATGCATTGCTTCATGTTGGAATGGGGGTGTCTTTAATTGGTTGACTTTCATTTTTGTATGGCTCTAAGTACAGAGAGCACTACCCAGTACAGTCACCACAAAACTCTGACATACAGGAGTCTTTAGTGGTCATCATGTATTAGGTGCGAAACTTGTAAACGATTCTATAAGAACAGACAGGCCCCAGCTCGATAGACAAATATGTCAGCAGAATAAGCCATAATTCTGTTGAGAGTGTTTGTGTAGCTAAATCGTGCAAGCACAGGTGCGAATATTCGAAAAGTAGTAGCTCGTAGGTTTATACTTTACCAAAATGTGAATAAACGTGGGACTCAACAACCAATACATTTCCTTGTACAGGTCGGGCTAGTATAAAATAGTGCGAATAGTAGCCACAGGACTAATGTACCTAGGAAAGTTTTTATTCAGACATAGTAGGACAGGGGAAATAAAGAGTGGTAGCTGGGTTATGTATCTAGGAAAGCTTTTGTTCAGACATAGTATATAAGGCTTATAAGGGGAAATAAAGAGTGTGAGCTGGGGTGGTATTACTGAAGCAGTCAGAACGGTGAGTATAACCATAGTAGTAAAGACACTGGTCACAGGAAGAGCATCATTGGTAAATGTAACAGTGAGACTACACTTGGTGCTGGCATAGAAGAACATATAAGTACTGTAGTGTACTTTGTATATGACCAAGAATAGTGGAGATTGGAAAGGTTTGTAGGGACACGACGATCCCGCACAACTCAATCACAAAGAGTCGGTACATGAGGTTGGGGGGGGGCGGGGGGGGCGGGGCTAGCGGCTAGCATATACACATATATACATATATTTATCTATATATATAGTGTATATATATAGTGTATATTTATTAGATATGATTACATATGGACTCTAACTCTGAGGGTCGTGTAGAGCAACCACCCTGGAGGCTCCCTTTTAGAGCTTCCGGGTGCTTACATGTAGGGTTTATAGGGTATAGGGTCTAAGGCGTTAAGGCTTGGACTAGGGTTTAGGGTTTAGGGTACATGTAGGGTTTATAGGGTATAGGGTTTAAGGCGATAAGGCTTGGACTAGGGTTTAGGGTTTAGGGTACATGTAGGGTTATAGGGTATCTTAGACTACACGGAGGTTTGGAGCCTAGACGCAAAAGACCCGCATACAACTTCCGTAAACGACTGTTCTAACGCCCTTTGGACTGGCCTCACCCTTTTTTGAGCCGCCGAGGTCAGAGAATGAAGAGACTCCCAAACACCTACAACTATGTTCTTTTAATGAGACTTTGCATTGCAATTGTACCAAATTTCCGAAGGGTTTTTGCAAATGCAGCGTTCCTGGCTCACATTGTTTTGTAAGGTGCTTGACTATGGAAATTATGGTGTGTCAGTTGGGAGTTCATTGTCCAATGCTCAGGGTCACTACTCAAATGTTTTGTTTCAGGGGGAGGTGTTGCGTAAATGTGTAAATACACCTGAACCCTAAACCCTACATTTTACCCAAGAAGAAGCTGTATGCATACTTTCAGCGTTTCGGGGTTAGGTTTTCGGCTTAGCAAAAGAGCCGCAACGGCAAAGGGCAATGGCAACATAAAGGAACCTGTCAAAGACTCGGACTACTTCCTCATCAACAGCTGCACCTTGTTGATTTCGAAATTTTCAGCCTGTGAAGTGCACGAAGTTCCAGCCGTCTGTTGAAAGCCTAGGGCAGAAGCCGACTCTGTAGACTCCACCTCATATAGGGTCCTTAATAGTTAGAATAGGGTTTTGCGGTAGATTATACCTTTAATTCTGACAACGAACCCCCAAAATAGTATGGATAGTTATTTAGGCCCTACATTAGTTCTCCGTCTTGCTGTGGCCCAAGCCCCAGCAATCCCTGACCGCTCAACCTTCAACCCTAATTAAACACTGTAAACCCTCAAGACCCCAAGCCCTGAGACACAACACTAACCCATACAACCCTTCGCGAACTTGCTATAGGGGCCTAAAAGAATTACCTTACTAGAAGTATGGGCCGAAGCCAATTATTTCTATTATTTCGATTATTTTAATAATCAAAATACATAAAAATATCAAGGCCCTCAAAATATGAAACCCAGCAACAGCCCCACCGCCCTTCCTCTCAAACCTTCGGCGTCTGAGAACCGGGCCGGTGCACTCTTTTGTGTCCTACCGGGCGGATGGTTTAGGGTTTCGGGTTTCAGGGTTTAGGGTTTCAGGGTTTAGGGTTTAGGGCCAAATGTGACGGAGGTTGAACGTTTGTATTTTTGTACCTCGTGTCGGGCCTGGGTGTGTAGTGTTTAGGGCCCAGGGTATTTGAGTTGAGGCATGAAAAGGCCATTCTGGTTCTTCGACGACTTAAGCTCGAAACAAGCGGAGAGGCCTGAATACTTAGAAGGCTTTACGAGTAAGATGTAAGAGCCCGAGGATCCCCCATGGAAGCCTGCTTAAACTACGGTTGATGGACAAAATCCTGCATGACCCTAAGGACCCAAAACTATGGGAATTATGGTATATTCCTTATTATGGGTCATGCAGGATTTTGTCCATCAACCGTATGTTCATTCCCCATTTATTACCAGGAGGAATTTGGTGCCGCGGTGTTCAGTTAACCAACGCCATGCGGCTGCAGCAACGAAAAGTGCTGCTTGAATAATCAAACCATAATAGAGCCATTCTGACAGCTGCTATAGGGGCCTTAACAGTTTCAATACGGCTTGGCGATGTAGTACATCACCACATAAAATATGAAGACTGTCAAGGGGTATTCCGACCCCATGTTACGTATGTTCAAGCAGGGCATTACCTTGCAAACCTGCGGGACTTGGTTCACGAATGTTTGCGGGTGAGAACCATTCTGCGATGTTCTGCGGCCTTGCAACAGCTGCTTGCCGCAATGGTCCTGGCGAGGATGAGTTCCACCGGGCAAGCGACCGCGTCGACAAGGATATTCCGAGCGCTATGCCACAGAACCGGCATGCAGAGACATCTTGCCGTGCAATGCACTTCTTAGATGTGCTGCTTGCTGTTCTTCTTCTTCAGAAGCGACAGCTAGGCTAGTCGAACATTTGCTAGCGACTGAGGATGCAGGGCAGGCACCTGCAGCAAAGACTTCGCAGAGAAGATGAACGTTGGGCAAGCACCGTATGAAGACCGGTGTTGGTTTCGCTCGAGACTTTCAACCTGACAAGCCGCCTGCCCGAGCTTGAGTCATCATCCGCGGTTCCACTGAGGATTGCGACTACGACGACGGTTATTACATAAGGGCTACTATACACGCTGACTACTACAGGTGCGGATGAACACGAGCATGATTCATGTTTTCACAAACGTAAAGCCATTTCGTATAGGCAAAGACGTTCTAGTTCTAGCACTCATGCTCGCAATCGCAAAAACAATCCAGAATTACAATATCTGCAACAGCCTGAATGATCATGAGGAAATCAAAGTACACACTCCATTGAACAGAGAAGAGGAGCTATTTTAGCAGGTCGTCAGCAGCGCCACTCGGCAAGCATACCGGCAGCTTGCTCTTCCCCGGCCTCTTTCGACTTGTCCATCCATTGACATGCCAGTTCATCTGAGTTCAGGTCGTTCTTGTACAACAAGGCCAGGTACCACATGGCAGAAGTGCTACCCCTCGCAATGGCCAGGTCGTACAGCTCTTTGGCCTTGCGGAAAGCTACAGATTGATATTGCTCTTGCATGGAGGGCGAGTATGCCCCCGGATTCTTAAAGTCGCGAGCCATCTGCTGGTACATGTACGCAAGGCTAGTGGCGGCTTCAGCGCTGCCCCTTTCGATGCCGATCTCATAAAGTTCCTTGGCCTTGTCCCAATCCTGGTAGACTCCGAGGCCATCGCGGTACATGTGCCCAAGGAGTTCCGGGGCAAGGTCGTCGCCACTTTTCATGCCCAGCTCGTACAGCTCTTTGGCCTTGTGGAAGTCTTCTGTTACACCATGCCCTTTCTGGTACAAGAATCCAAGGTTGGTGGGGGCTCGGGGCCAGCCCCCTTGCATGCTGAGTTCAAAGAGTTCCCGCGCCTTCTGAAAGTTTTGGGTCACCCCGAAGCCGAAGTAGTACATTCTCCCAAGGCTACAGGCGGCCATAGAGCTGCCCCGCTCGGTGCCCATCTCATAGAGGTCTTTGGCCCGGTGGAAGTCCTGTGCGACCCCTTGCCCACGCAAGTACATGTTTCCAAGGCGACATGGAGCGGCAGCGCTGCCCGTTTCAATGCCAATCTCGTAGAGTTCTTTGGCCCTGTGCAAGTCTTCTGCCACACCTTGCCCAAACTCGTACAAGCTTCCAAGGCCAGAGGGGGCTTCCTCGTCGCCTTTTGCCATGGCCGTCTCATAATGCTCCCGTGCTTTCTCAAAGTCACGAGCAACCCCTCGGCCGTACTGGTAGAGGCTCCCTAGTGCATAATGAGCGGCAGCGCTGCCCTTTTCGATGCCAATCTCATACAGTTCTTTGGCCCTGTGGAAGTCTTGAACAACGCCTTGCCCACGCTCGTACAAGATTCCTAGCATGATGAAGGCTTTTTCGTCACCTCTTTTGATGGCCATCTCGTACAGTTCCTTGGCCTTGAGGAAATCTTGGGCTACACCTTGCCCATCGTGATACATGCTGCCAAGACTGGTAGGGGATCTGTGGGATCCTCTTTGCATGCTGAGTTCAAAGAGTTCCCGAGCCTTGCGGAAGTCGCGGGCGACCCCCAGGCCGTAGCGATAAACATAGCCGAGGTTGTGGAGGAAGGTCGCAGCATGAGGATTGAGGAGCTGCAGACTTTGGCAACTTCTAAGGCTCAAGTTCGCCTTGCCACAATTGCCGTAATGCCATGTAGTGGTCTCCTGAAACTTCAGCGCATCCACTGGGGACAGCAAGCGCGCCCTCTCGTAGATGACGGAAGTTGCCGCGTGCATATCACCAGATGTGATGGCGGAGTGCGTGAAAAAGATGTTCACCTGCAGCCTGTCGCGAAAGGCCTGAACAGCAGCTTTCAGCTCGCTTCTGTAGAAGACGGTGTCGAAGAGGGTCTTGTAAGACCGTCCTTCCTGCATGTGATAGCCGATCGCGACGGTGACGTTTTGGGATCTCGCAGCCCAGGTGCTGGCAAACTGCCGGGACGCACCAACCCAAAANAGACCGTCCTTCCTGCATGTGATAGCCGATCGCGACGGTGACGTTTTGGGATCTCGCAGCCCAGGTGCTGGCAAACTGCCGGGACGCACCAACCCAAAAGGCTTTCACCTCCAGGGCCAAGAGAAGGGCTGTGCAACAAAACAACTGTTGGATGTGTTGAAGACCGACGCCATGTATAGTATATACAAACCGCTTCCCGCCTTGCCTTCGTAAAGGTACTTGAACTATAACCCCTCAAAATAGTATAGGTAATTATTAAGGCCCCTATAGTAAGCGCTTCCCGCCTTCGTATAGCTGCAGGACTTCAGAGTATTCACTCCGGGAGCATTCAGGAGCTGCCCGAGCCGCGTGTCCGGATCCTCCTCCCGTAGCTCTCTATCTGGGAGCCCGTATAGTATATACACTGGCCTTAAAGTACCTGTATAGGGACCCCTTTAAGGCGTAAGTATATACTTTCTGGGAGTTTCCGGAAAATTAGGGGATACCTTATTTTGGGGTCCTTGTAATAAGGATCCTACTATTCGAGACCACAAAACTCTTCAATCAGGGATTAGACAATAACAAGAGTAGGACATTAATTTGGGGCGTATGCCGCAGTGAAGGGTTGTGGAATCCGTATAATATAGGGGCCTTAATACTTAGAATAGGGTTTTGGGGCCCATTATACTTTATGTAAGTATAATAAAGAAACCCCCAAAATCGTGGTAATTATTCAGGCCCCCATATTAGGAAGACTCTCTGAAGCCGAACCTGGCTGTGTAGGACGCAGCCGCCCTGCTGTCGCAATGGCCTCAGGACGTCTTCACGTTCTTCATCGCGATAGCCACTCCAGAGTAAGAGCTGCGTCTTCTCCTTGAAGCTGAGGACAAAAAAGGGCTGAGTCTTCGTTCAACTCACGGCCCTTTCGATGAGAGGGTCTTGGGGTACGGTACTTTCTCACTATACGCGGACTAGCAGGGATGTCAATTACTAGTCATTCACATGTACACCCTCCGTCTACCCTCGCGCACAGCCTACATGCCTACAATTCGGGCCCATCTACCCGTAGTTGTTGAGGGGTAGAGCGAGGGTAGAGCGACCAACATCACAAACGGCCTTGCGATGAGAGGAGCATAGGATATTGTATATTTGATCTAAGCAATCCTCCATCTGCCGTCTGTTGTAGCTTCCCTGAATACCTATTCGGGCTCATATTCTGCTATTCAAGGGTACCGCGGAAACCCACCTCTACATGCTCACGTGGACAGAGTACACCCTATGCCTTAGCCGCTAAATTCCCAAATCAACAAAAGCCCGAATCCTAAACCTTAACCCCCAAAATCCCAAATCCCTAAACCCTACATCCCTACACCCTGCTTTAAACAAAGACGGCGAGTAGCCGGATCGCACTTCAACAAGCCATCGCTCCAGACCTCGTAGTCCCCATCGCTAACAACGGCTTCTGCCTATCAGGAGCGGGGGTGAGAAGTTTCTGTTCACAAATACCCTGTATACATATGTATATGTATATATATATATATATATATATATTACAAATATATATATATATACACATGTATATATATATATATATGTACATATATATATATACATATGTATATATAGACATAGACATGTAGTAAACCCCCATTTATGGTCCAGAGTCATGGGATAGTTCGGGTCCGGGTCGAGGATATTTGGCCCTGTCACGGAATCTTTGTGCTTCTGGGTACTGGGGCATTTTACGGCCTAAGGGTCCAAGTACCTAATAATCATAGACTCTGCGAAATAGTAACCTACAAAACTACTATCCGCAACTCAAGTACTTAATTATTAGGTCCTTTGGACCCTTAGGGTATGGGCGGGGTATAGGCGGTGGGTGAGAAAGAACTATATGGGCCTGATATGGCATTGTATGGGATCTTATCCCTCATGGTTCCGACGCCACACCCATAGTAGTAGTAGCAGTAGTAGTAGTAGTAGTATACTAGAGTTCTTTAGAAGGAACCCCCAATACAGAACAGTTACCTAGTCCAGTACCCTGGGGAACTAAAGGTTAGCCTGTGGCAGCATCTATGGATTATATATATATATGGATCATAGTATCCTAGGAAATTGTAAGGTTACCTACTCTACTACTAGGATGATATCCTCCTGGCTTGAATATATCCGACCTCGGCTTCGCAGCCTCCCTCAGAGACCGTCTCCCCATTTTTCTGGTCCTGCAAGGGTTTTGCGGGGCTTGAGGGGTTTACTCTTTAGGGGTTTAGGGGCTTACTGTTTAGGGTTTAGGGGTTTAGGGGTGTGCTGTTTAGGGTTTAGGGGTTCTCTTCTCTTGCGGGCCCGGCTTCAAGGCTCAGGGTTTCTAGGGTGTCAGGGCTTTGCAGCTTTGGGCTTGAGGATTTCAGGATTTGGTGGCTTTGGGCTTCTTGTTGAGGACTCCCCAAACCCTCTACCCCTATACCCCGAACCCCTAAACCCCATACCTCTAAACTATCCCTGCCCAAAATCTGACTATCCTAGTGTTGAATATTCGGCGCGGTCCTGCTCGCAACTGTGCTGTATGTTCCTCTTGAATATTCGAAGCTCTTCTGCGCAACCTGGGAATCGAACATTCCAGTCTGATTCCCGTTCTACCAGCATACATGAGCAGCATCGCTTGAAGCGTGCGCACTTCTTGATACTTCTTGTGAGGAATCGGAGGGAGAGAGAAAGGGCAACATAAAGCGAGAGAGAGAGAGAGAGAGAGGGAGAGGAGCAGCGCAGTTTACGGCAAACCCTCAAGCCCTAAAACCCAGAACCTAAAACCCTAAACCGTTGAACAATATAAAACCTCAACCCTTAAAGTGCCATGGCACGGGAGGGGTCGGGTTCCAAGAAGCCGAAGCGAGTCTCCGTCTCAGCGATGCCTGGATGCAAATCTCGCGACTACCCATAGGCTCCATAGCAGTTCCTTTTTGGAAATCATACTTTGAATCCTATAAGGTAATCCCAAAAAGGAACTACTATGGAGCCTATGGGTACAGCCCTTCACATGCGGCTTCCGGACCATAAGCCAAAAAGTAGTCTTCAATTCAAAGTTGGGGCTTTGCATAAGGCTTCTGGGATTTAGGGTCGTGAAAGAACGATCCACTACAGTGCCGGGCTTGCCGCATGTCCGCGTATGCCGTCAATCTTAATCCCTGTGTACTAGAAGCCAGAAAATTGGAACATCATAATCCTCATGCTCTTAGGGTAAAGCATGAGGGATCCTAGCACCAATCATTCTAAACCCATGTTCCAACTTTCTGGGTTCGCTCTACATAATGTAGGAACCTGATTAAGAAACCCTGGGCCTATAACCCCAAAATAGCAGGATGCATATAAGGAACCCTAATAAAGGCCCAAGGTGTCTTAATCAGGTTCCTATATTAAACTGCAAGCCCGATAACACCGAAATGGAACACCCGTGAGCTCGATAAGGGAGTTTCCGAAAATTAGGGGGTACCTTATTTTGGGGTCCTTATAATAAGGATCCTACTATTTAGGGTACTATACTAGGGTCCCCTATTTTTGGAAACTCACATAAGGCTGTGCACAGGCTACGAGTAGTGCAATGGCGCAGGGAGTCAAGACGTCGACGTCTTCTTGGCTCCCCTCCGCCCCCGGAGGAAAGAGGAGCGACAGGAGCGGAGTAAACTGGGATAAGATAGGGGCCTTAATAATTGCCATAGGGTTTTTTGACCCATTATACTGTAAATAAAATAAGGAATATTTTAAAATAGTATAGGTAATGATTTAGGCCCCTACATCATGGCAGGTTTCACCTTCGAGGCACGATGGGCTGGGCACTGAGGGACAAGAACTGATAAAAAGGAAACACAAACATAGTATTGGTAATTATGTAGGCTCCTATATTATGGAACCTAAACCCTAAACCCCTAATGGCCCGAAGATCTGGTCTTGAGGCTCTCGCTCACTGGAGTAAAGAAGGGGCCTTAATAATTTGAAATAAGCTTCCGTGTTTTAAGGGCTCTATATAAGGCTTAGAATCAGGGATCTCTAAGGGTAGTACAATCTAGGGGCCTTGATAATAAGAATAGGGATTGGGGGCTCACTATACTCTACTTATAATAAGGAACCCCTAAAATAGTATACGTAACTATTAAGGCCTCTGTAGTATGTCTCCCACGTACCTCCGTGTTCCAAGCTGGTCAAGTCATCATGCACATGTATAATCAGGAACACGGATGCTCCCGCCGCTTGCGAAGTGCCGGAGAGGATATGCATACCACCGGTAGTTTGCCGACACGGTCCGCACATGTCCGCACTGCAGACGTCATTTCGCCAGGGAGCTGACACATCACATGTAACAGGCATGGACAACATAGTATACCATTTACCCGAAATCTGGTTAGAATTATTCAGGCTTCTATACTACATCCTGCACACGGGCCCTGAGGCCCGTGGATTCCAAGCCTCTCCGCAAGCCGATGACGCGGTGGCCGCTCACCAAGAGCAGCAGCGATGTGAAGACCGGCATGGTGCTCATGATTCCAGACATATGAACGGAGCGCTTTTCGCAAACAGCATGCTTGAGGCTAAACCGCTTCCAAGCGGATGGCGAGAGTCCCAATACGGCAACTCCGTGAACTCAGCCCTCCCTCCCCGCATTCCTAGCTGCGTCTGGAGGATCCTTGCGACGCTCATCACTATCGCATTATCCCCAAGGGCGCTATAGTCTCATATTCAACCCCTTACAAGCCCGTATACAACACCCCCGGATTAAACATCTATTTTCACCCTTAAGCGGAACCCTATTCTGATGACCAGGGACCCCTAAGCAAACCCTACGAAGCTAGCTTTTCCGAGGACAACTATGGCAGAGACTCCAAACCCCGAAAGGTTAACGGTTCGCCCAGTCGGGTTTCGGAGAGGTTTTCAAGTTCTGCAAGTTTGATAGTACGGCTTTCAAGCTTCTTGTGGGTGGGTTATCAACGTTCTGTTTTTTCGGGGTTTCATGGCAGGGTGCAGGGCTTGGGGATTCTTTCTTGGATCGATCCTTTCCCGTCTGCATTAGAACACATGCAGGGAACCAAATTGTAGGGGTGCTTGAAAATTAGAGTTTGCGTAAGATCGTGTACGGCCTTATTGGGTCCCATAAAAGTGATTGCGGCCTTTGAACCGACTCGATCAAGGAATAGACCCAAAATCACGTTAACGACCCCTTCGTCTTTAGGGCATGTTTCTGAAATACAGTTACAAAGGCCTTTTACAAGTTTTAAGGCGCAATCAAGCCCTTAGCCTTTGGGTTTTTATGGCTTTGGGCTGCGTGTGTATAGGGCTGGCATTGAATAAGTGTGAGCGTTTTTTGCAGCGTTATGAGACAAGTAAAAAAGCTTGCTGCTGTTGCCCACAGTCATCTATCCTTCTCAGGACTGAAAGGCCCTTAAGCAGCAAGGTCCCTATGCCCTTACAGTATGAATCCCTAATAAGGTGTATGAACCTCAAACCCTTTTAGGGTCTATCCTGTTTGGGGTCCATACTTAGAATCCTATGGGGTAACCCCAAAGAGCCCGGGTAAGCATTGAGGCTATCGTGGAAGTACCCGGCCGGTCCAGCTCTACAGAACAGTGCTGCAGTTGTCCCTTCCGAGAGAGCCAATGCGAGAGTTTCCGAAACTTAGGGGATACCGTTTTTTTGGGGCCCTCGTAATAGGGGTCCTACTATGTAGAGTACTATACTAGGGTCCCCATTTTTGGAAACTCCCATAGTAAGGATTCTTCGGCCTGTTCCTGTACGGATACCCGCTGCATTTAAGGACTAATCCTAGCTCATAGGGAACCTTGGACGCTAGGAAGCCTATCCAGTGCCACCTACAGTCGCCACTGTTATGATGTGAATATGTTAGGATTGCTGATGGAAAGCTCTTGCGAAATCGTCATTCCCGTCTAACCCTAAAATTTGAGCCCCTAAATTCCTCAACCCTAAACCCCTCAACCCTAAAACCCTAAACACCAAAACCATAGCTACGACTCCGAGCTAGGAGGCTCCAATGCTCAGGGAAGGAACGCCATGAGCAATGAACTGAGGTTTCTCTGCCACCGCGTTCAACGGCCTTCATCTTTAGATTTGGGGCTTTGGGGCATAGTATTTACATATGTAAATGCGGTCAAGGCGGAGCATGGTAAGTCGTGCAGATCCCTGCATTGCGCCTGCTCAAGCAGGGCTTGCAAGCTAGAGCAGCCGGCGTGCGGGAGTTCGTTCACGAATGTTTGCAGCCGGAAATCATTCTGCCGTGTCCTGCATATTATTATTATTGTTGTTAGTATCATTATTATTATTGTTATTATTATTAGACTCGGACTTACAACATCTAACAAATCATTGCTTGACCTCACTGGTCGAGGCATGGGTTCCATGGCAGGGGGCTAAAGCTCCCGGCGCAAAGACTTCGCCTAGAAGGAAAGCAATGCGCAACGTACTGGGTTTAGGGTTTAGTGCAAAAGCTGTTGCTCCTCAAAAGGCTTTCCCAACCCTTAACCCTGAGGACGAAAATCTCCAAAGACTCAAAACATCTCAAAACCAACATGCCAGTTCTCTGTGAGAGTCACCAACACCCCCGAAGAGCAGGACTCCGTGGGGGAGGGCTGGCTTTTAACGTAGCGTGTGGTGTGTGGGCAGTAGGGTGTCGTTGTCGTTGCCATCCCAACTCCCTCCTGCAGCGCAGCACTGAATGATACCGAACGTAGTCGGATAGCACGTAAACACCGTAAACACCGTGTAAAACGGAGGTGTCGCAAAGTACTACTACTACTACTACTCCTGCTACTACTACTACTACTACTCCTGCTACTACTACTACTACTACTACTACTACTGCTACTACTACTAGGACTACTACTAGTACTACTACTACTACTACTCCTGCTACTACTACTACTATTACTACTGCTACTACTACTACTACTACTACTACTACTACTATACTACTATACTACTATACTACTATACTACTATACTACTACTACTACTACTACTACTACTACTACTATACTACTACTACTACTACTACTACTACTACTACGACTACGACTACGACTACGACTACGACTACTGCTACTGCTACTGCTACTGCTACTGCTACTGCTACTGCTACTGCTACTGCTACTACTACTGCTGCTACTACTACTACTACTACTAACACTACTACAAATACTTGCACTACTACTCTACTTATACTTCTACTTCTACTACTACTACTGCTACTGCTACTGCTACTGCTACTGCTACTATTACTACTGCCACCACCTCTGCCACTGCTACTGCCACTACCACTGCCGCTGCTACCGCCACTGCGATGAAAATAGGGAAGACGAGCTTTTCGAGCAGGTCGTCAGCAGCGCCATTCGGCCAATTTGCCGGCAGCCTCCCCGTCCCCGGCCTCTTTCGCCTTGGCCATCCATTGACATGCCAGCTCATGGGAGCTCAGATCGTCCTTGTACAAAAAGGCCAAGTTCCACATGGCATCAATGCTACCGTTGGCACCAGCCAACTCGTACAGCTCCTTGGCCTTGTTCAAGTTGCAGGCTGCATCCTGATACGGGAGTTTCCGAAAATACGGGACCCTAATATAGTACCCTAAATAGTAGGATCCTTATTATAAGGACCCCAAAATAAGGTACCCCTAATTTTCGGAAACTCCCATACTGCTGTTGCGTTAAAGGGTCATAGGCCCCCGGCGTTTGAATGTCGCGAGCCATCTCCTCGAACACGTACCCAAGGTGCGAAAGCTGCTTCACAGCAAAGTCGTCGCCTCTTGCGATGCCTATCTCATAGAATTCTTCGGCCTTTTGCAAGTCTTCTGCCACACCTTGTCCTGTCCTGGGCTTTTAAGTAACCAGGGAGAAAAAAGTATAGACTTTTATTTCATAATGGTTCCTTTAAGAAAAAGTGTTAAAGTATGGTAATCCAAAGCCCAGTTTCTGATACAAGAGTCCGAGGCTGGCAGGGGCCCTGGCGTCGCCTTTCTGCATGCCGAGTTCAAAGAGCTCCCGCGCTCTTCGGAAATCTTTCGCAACACCTGGGAGTTTCCAAAAATTAGAGGTACCCTTATTTTTGGGGTCATTATCATAAGGATCCTACTATGTGGGGTACTATATATTAGGGTCCCCTATTTGCGGACACTCCCACCGTGCCCAAGTACGTACATGCTCCCAAGGCCCACTGGGGATGCAGCATCACCCCGTTGCGTGCCCAGCTCAAAGAGTTCTCGCGCTCTCTTAAAGTCGCCAAGGCCAAACTGATACAGGTGCCCAAGTGAATAGCAGGCGCCAATGTCACCCCTGTCGACGGCCATCTCATACAATTCCCGGGCCCTGAAGAGGTCTCGCGCGACGCCTTGCCCACGCTCGTAGAGTCCTCCAAGCATGGCAGGGCCCGTGTCATCACCTCTTCTGATGCCCAGTTCGTAGAGTTCTTTGGCCTTGCGGAAATCCTGTGCTACGCCTTGCCCGTGCTGGTACAAGAGTCCAAGATGGGTGGGAGCTCTTGCACCGCCCATCTCCATGCTGAGTTCCCAGAATTCCCGCGCCTTCTGAACGCTTCGAGCCAGCCCGAGGCCGTGGTCGTACGTGTACCTTAGTTGCTGAGTTCATAAGCCCCAAAAAGTGTACACTTTTAGTTTTATAGTGGATTATCCCAAAAAGTGTAAAGTGTATCCACTCAGCTACTAAGGTACCCAAGGTTGGAGTAGAAGAAAGCATCCTTGTTCAGGAGATAAGGAGTTTGGCAGAATGCAAGGCTCTCTTTGGCACAGCCACCCCAACGCCACGTGGTGCTCTCCTGAAACTTCTCGGCGTGCACGGGGGAAAGTAGCCGCGCCCTCTCGTAGATGACGGAAGCTGCACCCTCCATGTCAGCTTCGGTCATATCGGGGTTCGTGAAAATGATCTTCACCTGCAGCCTGTCACGGAAGGCCTGAGCGGCAGCTTTCAGCTCGCTTCTGTAGAAGACAGTGTCGAAGAGGGTCTTGTAAGACCGTCCTTCCTGCATGTGATAGCCGATCGCGACGGTGACGTTTTGGGATCTCGCAGCCCAGGTGCTGGCAAACTGCCGGGACGCACCAACCCAAAANAGACCGTCCTTCCTGCATGTGATAGCCGATCGCGACGGTGACGTTTTGGGATCTCGCAGCCCAGGTGCTGGCAAACTGCCGGGACGCACCAACCCAAAAGGCTTTCACCTCCAGGGCCAGCTCACGAGCATGCGGCACGCGTACAAGAAAGATGCAAAAAGACTGCTGAACGCGTTGAAGGCTGCTTTTTTGGCTCTGCGAAAAACCGGCCAAAATCCCAAACCCTAAACCACCCTAAACCCACCTACTAGCAGCCATGACTGAGCGCTTCCAGCCTTCGGAAAGCTGCAGGACTTCAGAGTATTCACTTCCGGAGAATTCAGGAGCTGCCCAAGGCGAGTGTCTGGATCGTCCTCTCCGAGGTCACGGCTAATGGTGATAATATGGGGGCCCTAATAATTAGAATAGGGTTTTAGGGTATATATATATATATTATGCTGTAACTATAATGAGGAAACCCCCAAATAGTATAGGTATTTATTAAGGCCCTTATGATAGTAATAGTCATTTAATAGTCATAGTAAAAGTAAGTATCATAGTATATCTACCGAACCTACGTGCAGAAATAATGGAAGCCGCATCAAGCTTCCCAGAAGGCAGAGTTTCCAAACTTGTCAATTCAGCAATGGGGTTCTTACTATTTCATTCATTTAATGTGTAGTCCGTAGTCAAGTGGTTGTCAGAAGCCCGTCCTGGCTTGACAGGACACAGCCGCCCTGTTGCCGCAGTGGCCGAAGGACTTCTTCGCGCTCTTCTTCTCGATAGCCACTCCAAAGCAAGAGATGCGTCTTATCCTTGAGGCATTTTACCCATAGGCTCCATAGTAATTCCTTTTGGGGATTACCTTTCGGGATTCTAAATATGAACTTTAAACAGAAACCACTATGGAGCCTCTAGGTAAGGCCAAGACAAGAAGACGAAGCTTCGCTCTCAAAATGACCTTTTGATGAGGGGAGGTTGTTGCATAGCCCTAAGAGTCAAAAGGACCCAATAATTAGGTACTCGGATAGTAGGTATGTCGGTTACTATTTTGGAGAGTATATGAGAATTGGGCACTTGGACCCGTAGGGTAGTGTAAACCTAGGCGGACTAAAAGCGGATGCACAAAACTAACCTTTGAGACGTCCCTCCATCACACCCTACATAAAAACAGATATCTACAATTTCGGCACATAGGACCTACCTCTGCATTCACTGGTGGACAAAAGCGGCGAGGTGCCGGAGTGCACTTCAGCAAACTCTGGCTCCAGACCTCGTAGTCCCCATCGCTGACAACGGCTTCTGCCTCTGAGGAGTGTGGCGCGCAGGAAATCAGCCATAAGTGCGGCGCAGAAAATTTTCATTATTTGGGATCTAGCAGGGCGTAGTTGGCCTTCTCTACTGCGGTAATGGAGTGTCTTGGACCTAGAGCAGAGGGAGGCGGGGAGGCAGGGGTCATCCGGACAGCATAAGGGCCTTAGCGCTTAGAGCTGGCTTTAGGCATATTAATATAATCTACAATACGAAAGTATATGGGGCCTATCACGGAGATCTTATCAGTATAATTACCTAGAGGCCTAGAGGCTCCGTAGTAGTTCCTTTTTCGGGGTTCATATTTAGAATCCTACAAGGTAATCCCCAAAAGGAACTGCCATG
Source organism: Symbiodinium sp. clade A Y106 (assembly GCA_003297005.1). Taxonomy (NCBI): domain Eukaryota; class Dinophyceae; order Suessiales; family Symbiodiniaceae; genus Symbiodinium; species Symbiodinium sp. clade A. The sequence goes on along the minus strand of BGNK01001872.1, from coordinate 30,585 downwards.
GAGCCTATGGGTATTCCGACACATCTAGTATCCTCAAAACTTTTCGCATTTCACCGACCTCAGCTTCGCAGCCTCCATAGGACACCGTCTTGCCATTTTGCTGGTCCTCAGAGGCTTTGTACCGTTTAGGGGCTTAGGGTTTAGGAGTTTAGGGTTTAGGGGGTTTAGGGTTTTAGGGGTTTAGGGCTTTGTACGGTTGTGGGGTCTTTGGCGATTTAGGGCTTCAGGGGTTGTGGCGCTATATGATTTTAGGGCAAAGAATATATGGGTTTCGGGTGTAGGGCTGCCTGATCCTAAGGGGACCAGGGAAATGACCATTGCCTACTTCATAACATAGGGGACTTAGTATTCACATAGGGGTTTTGATATGTGCCATGCAGTATATTATAGTATAAATATAAAAAGGAACTAGGGAATAACATTGGTAATCCTTCTGGCTTCTACATTACACTTCCCGGCGCTCTCCTCCTCGCAGCTCTGCTGTATCTTCCTCTTGAACTGGCTCAGCTCTTCTTCACAACCTGGGAGTGAAACATTCCAGTAAGGTATCCAAAGAGGTTCTATGCAGGGTTTAGGGTTTAGGGTCACTTCAAACTTCAAGCATCTCTTGTGGAGAGCCGGATGGAGAGAGAGAGAGAGAGAGAGGGAGAGAAAAAAAAGCACAGAGTGAGGGCGAGCCAGAGAGAGAGAGAAGGAGGGAGAGATGGAGACGAAGAGCGAGCAGAGTAGTTTGCAGGTGCAGTGCCGAGGCACGAGAGGACTCGGGATCCAAGAAGTTGCCTCGGGTCTCCTTCTCGGCGTTGCCTGGACGCAAGTCCGCAGCTGGTGCCCTTCAAGGGCTTTTCAAATTTAGGGTTTAGGGTTTTGGGTTTAGGGTTTAATTTTCGGACCCTAAATCCACATATGGGCTTCGTGTTGCGGGTTCACTCAGGATCTATACGAGGCTGTCCTGTAAGCCACTGAGCACAAGTATATGCTGTTGTCGGGCAATGACAGCATACCAGGAACCCAGAAGCAAAAAAACAACGTAAAACCTAATACCACCGAACTACCAACTTACAGGGTTTAGGGTTATAGTGGGCGGGAACATTGTCGGCATTGCCGGAAGCCGCATTTCTGGGACGACTGCCAACCTAGCGAAACCTAGGTTGGCCCTGCAAACGCACAACAAAAATACTGTAGGCTCTAGCGCTTAGGCTTACCCTCTCGAAAGATGACACTCCTGAACTCAACAAGGTTGTGCACAAGCAATCTAGGTGCCAGAAACCCTGTATGTTGATTCTTATCGGGGCCTCAATCAGAATACTATAGGGGCCTTAATAGTTAGAATAGGGCTTTGAAAATATATTGCAAAATTAGCACAAGGAGCCCCCAGAATAGTATTCGTTGGTTGTTCTTTCGGCCCCTATATCATAGACCCCATTATAGATCCCTTTAAGGAACCCTGTAAAGAACCCTTAAAGGAACCCTACTGGTAATTTAGGCCTTGTTAGAGAACGGGAGCAGAGCAAATAGGAATGTGGCACCCTTTGACCTTCGAGCCCGAAGATGTCAACGCCTCTGTTAGGGCCCCCAAAAAGCACATAAGCAAAAATTAGGATAGGGATATCCCATTTCAACCCCCTTATAAAGAAGCCCAGTAAGGTAGGGATATCGCATAAAATGCTTATTCTTATGTGCTTTTTGGGTCCCTAATCTGTGCCCAAAGTCAGCGTAAGCGGGAACGAAGACATGGACCTGTGTAGGTTTAGGATTTATGGTCTGGGGTTTAGGATAGGATATGCATACCACCTGCAGTAGTTTTCCGGCATGGTCCGCGCTGCAGCCGAGGATATGCCAAGGGTGCTGGCACATCGGTTGTAGCACTCATCGAAGCACTGCCGGCTCACTAAGGACCCTGACCCTAAGTATAACAATATAGATACAGATACCAGATCTATCACATGCCTGTAGGGCTCCTGTGTTACATCCTGTACCCTGGCCCTGAATCCCTTCGATTCCAAGCCTCTTCGCAAGCCGATGACGCGGTGGCCGCTCACCAAGAGCAGCAGCGATGTGAAGACCAGCATGGCGCTCATGATTCCAGACATATGGACGGATCGCTTTTCGCAAACAGCATGCTTGAGACTAAACCGCTTCCAAGCGGATGGCGGGAGTTCCACTACTGCAACTCCTTGAACTCAGCCCTCTTCGTGTCGCCACCTTCGTTTGGATGACCCCGGCAGTGTTTTTTTACACTGAGGGTACCTTCGCCCCCAACGTGATGTTGTCATAGAGGGACCGGAGTAAGTGCTGCTTAATGCAGGAACCATAGGGAATAATGTAGGGCCTTCACAATTAGAATAGGGTTTTGGATGTTATACCATGTTTGTGATAAAGAATTTATGATAAGGAACACCCAAGAATCTATGTTAATTATTAAGGCCCCTACATTACTCCTTTCCACGGTGCCCGCTCCTCGTCAAGCGGCCATGGGAAGTGGCCCTGGCAGCACCATCGATCTCAAAAACCCACTTGATGTTTTCGTGATCACTAGAATGAGGATCACAAGAGTACACATCTGTATCATATAATGTAGCATCACAATATATGTGCATAGATAGAAGATGTACATACAATTGTGTATTTATTTCTGTAATTATCTGTTTGTCTGTTTCCATTCTCATGTGTATATACAGACATGACATATGTATGTACCTGTATATTTTCATGCACATACATGCATAAATACATACGTACATATATACATACATACATACATACGTACAGCAGTAATACGGTATATTGCAACAAAAACAATATCACATTTGTTGCAACCTGATATATATATATGTATATTTATATGTATGTGTGTATACATATATATACAAACATGTGCACACATATCTATGTTTATTTGTGTGCTTGCTGTTTTCCTAAACTTATCTATTCGAGATGCAGGAGCGGTTGCAACTCCGAGTCCCGCTTCAGATTCCTCTCAACGTTCATTGATTACGGAAATATGGCTTAGAGGGTGTAGGCTTAAGATTAGAGAGTATTTGGGCTGTAGGGACTTGGCTTTAATGCGTGGTATCCAAGCACAAACGACGTCCGGAGAGAATCTCGCTAGGACTCCATGGTTGGGTCATTGTGTCATACGGTTGATGGACAAAATCCTGCATGACCCTAAGGACCCTAAACTATGGGAATTATGGTATATTCCTTATAATGGGTAATGCAGGATTTTGTCCATCAGCCGTATGAGTGGCACTTCCAAACAAACGCTAGATGCAAGCGACACTAAAGCCGTAACCCACAAGCCGTCGGGTGTAGAATAGAGCTTTGGTGAAAACCCTAAGGCATGTTTTGAGGGGTCCGGACTTGTGGCCCCTATATTAGGAACATTTGGGTTTAGGGTCTTCTTCACATCTTTATCCCAGATTTGAAAATTCCACATGCTGGCCTTAATCTGAAGAATGTTGTGGTATATTGCCCAGAGGGTCCAAGTACTCCTTGTTATAGGTTCTTTAGGGCCTTTGTTGGGTATCAAAAACCATAAATAAGGACTACCCCTAAACCCTAAACCCTAAACCCTAAATGGACCATAAATAAGGACTACTTGGATCCCTAGGGTCAGTTGATTACAGGGTATTCGGTTCGCTGAGAACCCCGAAGAACTCCAAACCATAGACCCCCGAGCCCGCGCAAGGACACCCCTAAACCTTGAAACGTCCCCAAGCCTTCAACCCTGAACTCTCGAACCCCAAAGCCCTGAAGCCGCCGTCGACACTGATGACACCCACACCCCTGCAGCCCGCGCCTCCCCCCTCTACCGAAACCTTGAATCCTAAACCTTACTATGAAAGATATGGGAGTTTCCGAAAATAGGGGACCCAATATAGTACCCTAAATAGTAGGATCTTCATTTTCAGGGCGCCAAATTGAGGTACCCTAATTTTTGGAAACTTCCATATGCGAATCTATGAAACCCTTCATAACCTTAAATGAAAGCCCCAATTCAGCCCGAGATCCAAAACCCCAAACCCTGCCTCATGATGCTCTTGACGCCGTGACGCTACACAAAGCGCTTTTTGTATAGGTGGTTGCGGGCTTTGTCAGTGCCGGGGTTTCATGAGGTTCTGAAAACGACCTGTAATGGGTGCATAGCCTTCTTGAAATCATAAGCTTTCATAAGGTGTTGTGTGGCAAGCGTGCAAGAAAAGGTTCGGCTTCTTTTGAAGGGGTGTTTGGTTGGTTCCCTAGTACCGTGCCGTTGGCGTGTACAGGGTTGCGAGTTTAGAGTTGCAAAGGGCGATCAAAAGCATGGGGGGGTTGCGTTTTGGAACTTGCAAATGCTGGAACAAGTCACTCCTAGCTGCTCTTCCCCCCTTCCGCTTGTGGCCAAATCCATGACACAAACAGCTTCCGATTCAAGCCTCGTATGCAAACTTACCGCTGCTGTTGTTGTAAGAATGGGGCATAGTTCTATGGGGCCTTGATAAGTAGGATAGGGTTTTGGGGCCCATTACACTATAATAGCTATAGTAAGGAACACCCAAAAAAGTATTGGTAATTGTTCAGGCCCTGATAGTACGGAGCAGTTCCTCCTGAACAGCCAGGTCCTTTCCTGGCTGTCGTGGGTGTTAGCAGTCTTGAAAGCGTGTCTTCGCCCAGAAACAGCAACGAGGATGACCGGCATGGAGACTGTGAAAGGCTAGGACTCCGATTTTACGGTTTTCGGATTTAGGGCTTCAACTTTCTGCTGTGTATACTCCTTACCCTTCGAGAACGCGCTTGAAATCTCGGTATATGCTTTGTCGATGCCAACCCTTCCTGCCGAAGCGCCTCACAGCCATTTCCGATTGATGCTGCCCTCCACGGTATTAGCTTTCGATTCTGTGTCTGTTGCGAGAGAAGATTCCACAGTCACAATCGCCGCGCACACGTTTCTACCCACCTCCATCGGCAATGCTTCACAGATTGGTTGCAGTGCAACGAATTTGCCTGACTGTACACGACGCTACCAGCCTGCGTGAGTTCAAACTACGATAACCTACTCTTGTGCCGAGCCTTGATGCAAGCCTTGGTACCCGAATGTTTTCTATGCAGACCTTAACAACTAGAACAGGGTTTGAGGGTATATCATGCATATATATATATACACATGTATTGACCTTAATCACTAGAATAGGCTTTTGGTGTCTGTTAGCCTAGAGATATATCCAGGCAGGCCCCTGTTTTACTCACCACGACATCAGAGCCAGTATAACCACGACTGCTACACCACGCTGTAGCTCAAAACATACGACTAAGCGCTCGTGTGGAACCATATACAACCCTATAGCAGAATCCTATAGAACCTGTTTGGCCTGCTTCCTACTCCTAACCCTTACACCCTAAACCCTCATCTCCCAATCCAGAACCCTATTTCAGTCCTGAACCCCTACAACCTAAACCCCCAAACCCTGTAAGCCCTAAACTAAAGCTCATCCCCGGTAGTCTTTCCGGGAGGAGGCAGCTGCATTCGATGCTCACCTCGGAGCTTCGCTTTGCCGCTCCCTCTAGCTTTAGGGCTTTTAGTGCTTATAGGGTCTTTAGGGTTTAGGGTTTTAGGGTTTTGGGGTAGTTATTTGGGGCTTGGGGGTATGGAGCTTAGGCTTTAGGATGTAAGGGCCCGGGTTTGGGGAGGAAGCTGTCAGCTGTGTGCAGGCAGCAATCTGAGATGCGAGCTCATCTTTCCAATCCACTTCAACTGAGGCGGCGCACAGCTCTCAGAAAGCAAGAATCGTTGCAGAGAGACTGTGCACTGTGCATGCTTTAGTGCTTTAGTGTTTGGGGTTTGCCAGCTTAACCTCAGAATTCTGACGCCGCAAACCCAGAGAGCCCAATACCTATTAATTAAGCAAAATACCTTAAATTATAAGGGGCTTCATATTATGATTTAAGCTATATTCCTTAATAAAGTGGTATTGGGCTCTCTGTGGGAGACGCCTTAATTAACAAGAAAGGCCAAAGTCCTCCAGCCTCAACCCTAGTAGATCCATTAAAGCCCTCGAGGCCTTAGACCCTGTACAGAACCGCCCTTTCAGAACCCGGAATCCAACAACAAACCATGTCAGTTACAGCCCTCAATCGAAAATCCATATCTCTTCACAGCACCCTCACAGATCTCTTGCAGGAACTCTTCCCATGTACTTTTGAAGCCTTATAAAGCCCCGACCTCTGAACCAACAAAACCTTACAAGTACCCCATTCCAATTAATTCAGGCCCTGACAGCATTGACAACCTGAAGCACCCAAAATTAGAGAACCACGCCCCATGCAGGAACCTTAAAACCCTACAAAGGCACCATACCCTAAGCCCCTAAACCCCTAAACCCCTAAACCTATAAGCCCCCAAACCCCTAAACTCCTAAACCCTAAACTCCTAAACCCCAAAACCCCAAAACCCCCCAAAACGCCCTCTATTTGGCCCTTGGTTGGCCCCAGCCTTGGTCATGACGTTCACTTTCGCTGACCCGCCGGCGCGACGGGCCATTCCTGGGCTCTCGCGCTGCTTCCTTTTGTTTACCTTTGGCCCCCAAAACCGACCTTTTAAGAAATTATATATAGAAATCATAATAAGGAACCCTAAAAAGGTAGGTTTTTCCGGCCACAGGTAGAGTTTAGGGTTTCTTTTGTTTGGTGGTTTGAGGGGTGGTTGGTTATAGGTTCTAATTAGGCTTTCAGGGTTTTCGGGGCCGTTCGGCTTCTATGGTACGTAGGGTAATAGGGTTTAGGGCTCTCGTGAAACTGATTTTATCTGCTCCCCTCTTCTCATTGGTTTGTTACATGGTTTGATGGGTGATTCAGTTTTAACCTGGGATATTTTGGTTCTACGTACTTGGGTTTGGTGGTGGGCTTTACAGGTACCCTAGGGATCAAAATAGCCCAAAAGCCTTGTATAGTATGGTCTTTGGGCCCAAAAGCCTTAATATATCTATACCGAACTTAGACCCCTAGCACAAATTATAATTTTAGCTGTTTCTCTTAGGGATTAGTTCCCCTAAAATATGAGTCCTTAGATCCCTAGGGGTAGCTGATATGTTCAAAGAGGGGGGTTCCCCAAGGGCTTTGTGAGGTTTCGGCTTAGAGGATATGTGAGGTTTGAGGTCTTTTAGAAACCCTAAACCTTAAACCCTAAACCGAGCTTTGTCTACTTATTTCTTGGAAACAGAACAGTAAACCGCTTAACTTTAACATGAGGCGAGATTCGCTCAATGACCGCGCAGATCATTATGCGCTCAGGCTCGTGGAAGTCATCCTGGAACAAATTCTGACGAATATAGGGGCCTGAATACTTAGAATAGGGTTCCTTTAAAGGGATCTATGAGGGTTACTATAAGGGATCTATATAGGGGCCTGATTAGTTAGAATAGGGTTTTGGGACCATTATACTAAAATTATAAAAAGGAACCCCCAAAATAGTTTTGGCAATTATTTAGGCCCCTACATTCGTTTCGGGCTCAGGGTTTGGAGCTTTGGGGCAGCTCGGGGTCCTACTGGAACATCCCAAAACCCCAAACGGTAGGTAAAATCATTGCCCAATATCTATACAATGCTAATATTTGAAATGCTTTTAGGGTCCAAGTAAACCGTGGATCCCGAAACACCGTGGGAAAAACACACGTTCGTCGCTACAGCCCATTGTCTTTCAAGGCCATACTAACACATGTATGCTCCAAACTACCACCGACTCCTTGGTATCAAACCTCTCCATATACATCCCTGACCCTGAAACCCCAAAGCGCCGAACCCTACACTGGACACACCCCCCCAACAGGCACCCAGGACTCAGCCCCCACCCTCCCCAACAACTCCAACCCCCACCACCCCAACCACCCCCACCACCCCATCTGTACTACTACTACGACGACGACTACTACTACTACTTCTACTTCTACTTCTACTTCTACTTCTACTTCNCCCCCCCCCCACCCCCTAAACCCTAAACCCTAAAACCCTAAGCCCCTAAACTTCCTAAACCCTAAACCCTAAAACCCTAAGCCCCTAAACCCTAAACCCCTAAACCCTAAACCCCTACAAAAAGGCCCAGATGGCAGCCTTGAGATCTTGTGGCATCTGCTCAAGTACCCGCTTGGCACAAGCCTTGCAGCGTTCAGGGTGCAGGGTGTAGGGTTTCGGGTGTAGGGTTTTGGGTTCTGAAATAATACCATAACCCTCTATGGTAGTACTTTCTCACACTTTCTTCCCTCCTCCACCCTCTCTTAACGACCAGTGAGAAGCTTCATCGGCATCGGAGATGGCCAGCGGCAAGTCGCTGCAGGCTTTTGAGACGGCCTCCCCCAGGCAGACCCAGTGGGCAATAACACAGGAGCCTTAAGAGGGTTCCTTTTGAGAGGGGTCAAAAAAGGGCTACTATAAGGCATACTACAAGGGTACTCTAATACATGAGCCTTAATAATTAGACTAGGATTTTGGGGCGCATTATACCACTATTTGTACTAGAAATAATCATGAGCCCCCCAAAATAGTGTTGGTAATAATTTAGGCCCTTACAGTATTGGATTTTGAGCTCCTTCGGTGCAAGGCTTTAGGGGTTCCGTGAAGGGCTCCTTGCTTCGTTTCGAAATTGGTTCCTGTGGGTGACATTATACATCATTATACCATGGTTCTATCAGGACTGCAGGAACAGACGAGCACTAATCGTGTAGACCTCTATCATGAGCTCACATGCCAAGAACTGCTATTCCACGATCCTAACCCCTATAAACCCTGCATATATTCGCACAATCCCCTCATGAAGTCCTACTAATAGAACTGTACCCTCTTAAGCGCCCTAACCATCATCTTCTTGCCACTGGAGACCCATAAACACAAATTCCGAGCCATAATTACCAAGAGCCCCACAAAAACACAAACAAAAAAAGAAAAAATACCAAGAGCCCCACAAGAGAAAGAAAGAAAAAAAACATACCAAGAGCACCACAAGCAAAAAAAGACAAACAAACAAAACAAACAATGCCAAGAGCCCCACAAGAACAACCCCAGGAGCCTCATGGAGGTAGGCGAAGTATCTCCGTACCGAGCGGACACCTTCTGCGTCGGTAACAGGGCCGTGGCCTCCCAAGGCATCTCAACACAGATTGCAACCTAAGGGGTTTAGGGTTTAGGTTAAAAACCTAGAGTCTAAGGAGCCAGAAAAAGTTAAGCCTAAATCATGAGGCAGCTCCCTCTTGCTGTAGCCCCTTATGCAACCTCTTTTCTGGCATCTAACATAAACCAAACTCCTTAACGAAAGCTTTGAAGCCGAGCTATCATTTCTCCAGCCCCCTGCCGGGAACAAATCGCCAGTCGCCGCCGGTGGCCTCAGACAGAAAGCTTTCCTTTCGGAGGGGACACCTTTGGAAAATGCAGGACCACAAGATAGACCCAACACACCTGGATCCATATTCTCGGAACAGTCAGGACGGGACCCCCGCGTTTGAAAGGCAAGACCCCCACAGGAGTCACATGAGGCCACAGCTGCTCGGGCCTCCAAAAGATCATCGAGTGCTTTGACCCACGTAGAAGCAGGGCCACTCCTGCCACATCTAACGATGCCAAAGCATTCGCACGAGGATTGTCGGGTTAAGGGGTTTACGATGGGTACTGCCCCATACAATAACAGTCTATAATAGGGCTACTATTAAGGTCCTATATATCTACATTATGAATATTGTCCAACTGTTACTGAGTGGGCGCAGTATCCAAGGTTTACGGTATGTGAGGCTTTTAGGGCTTCAGGGCCTTTAGGGCTTTGTTTCGCTGTTTTCCCCGTGCGTTTAGGTAAACATTCTTTGACACCGGGCGGGGGGTTGGAGTTAGGGTTCGGCCCAATCAGATTTGAACAGAGCAGCCACATCACCGGCGCGATGCCAATAAACAGAAGGTCGCCCGTGAACGCAACTTTGCTCTCCTGAGCTCTTCCTAAGGTATATATATATATATATATGTATACAGATATAAATAGGTAGGCAGGCACATAGGTAGGTAGGTGCACATATATATATATATATGTGGAGTACATAGTCAGAATCTGAGTTCCTTACTTGGCAACTTCATGTAGAACTGCACAACCCTTACTTGCAGAAACCTTGTAAACCTTTGCAGACCTTATAACCCTCCTCCTGTGCCAATCCCCAACTTCCCACATGACAGCACCAACTTCCAACAACATCCTTAAACCATCGCCCAGTCTCGGGCAAGAGGATCATCGAGTCCTGAGTTCTTTCGCGGGCACAGACAGCTCTCGGAGATTCTAATATAGGGGCCAGAGTACTTAGAATAGGGTTTGGGGGCCCATTATACCGTAATTATAATCAGGAGCCCCCAAAATAGTATAGGCAAATATTGAGGCCCCTAGTATAGTGCCCTTATAGCCTTATAGTATCCCTTATAGGCCCCTTTAAGGATCCCTTTAAAGGAGCCCCCCAAAATAGTATAGGCAATTACTGAAGCCCCTATACTATGCACACAAACCTTGAACCCCCCCGCAGCCTTTTCACCCCTAAACCCCTCAACTCAGAAGCCCCACAACTCCGAACCGCTAAACCCAAACACTAATATGTATATATATATATATGTATATATGGGAGTTTCCGAAAATTCGGGGTACCTTATTTTGGGATCCTTATAATAAGGATCCTACTATTTAGGGTACTATATTGGGGTCCCCTATTTTCGGCAACTCCCATATATATATATATATGTATATATGTATAAATATGGAGTGTATGTATCTATGCATATACATAAACCCGAATCCACAAACCCTGAAGAGTTCGAGCCCTAACTATGCCAGGTTGGCCAAGAGACACTTTTTGAGTGAATTGCACCAACCTCCCAGAACCTGGGATGCTCTGGAGGATTCCGTCTTACAGGGGTCCTTGTGGGCTAATATAGGGGCCTGAATACTTAGAATAGGGTTCATTATACTATAATTCTAATAAGGACCCCCGCCAAACAATAGTATTGGTAATTATTGAGGCCCCTATATTGCCTATATTACATATATGCTTCAGGGCTTTTATAGGGTTTTGACTGGGTGTTATATAGGGTTTTTTTTGGTATCCTTCGAGAACCTCCTTCGTGAAAGGCTGTAAACTCGCGGAGCGCCCCTGGTTGCTCAGGCCAAACGGTCGATGGACAAAATCCTGCATGACCCTAAGGACCCTAAACTATGAGAATTATGGTATATTCCTTATTATGGGTAATGCAGGATTTTGTCCATCAGCAGAATCATTCAAATCTTGTTTCCCAAATTCTCATAATATTCTCACATGTCTGCCCAAGGCTGTCCGAAGGTTCTCGGACAATTAAAATTCCGACTTAACTAGACACGGCCTGTTTCCTCCCGTAGGGCAGTGAGGAAGGGTAGGACTCAAGGTGAAGGTACTCCGAAGAAAACTGTATTTTAACGGATACGTGAGCAGTATGATTCGATGTGGAGAGTTCAAACGGCTACATACTTGTATACAGACATGCGGTTATCTGCAAAAGGCTTTGCTGTTCAGTTCTATACCTGCTATGTTTTGCTCCGTCTCGTCTTAGAATGATGAGCATGTGGAGGGACAGCACGAAAGTTTGGCAATCCTTAGCACTCATCTGTTCACGGTTCCACCCTCTGGTCAACTTTCACAACAAGATGACTGTCCGTTGAGAATGCTTCACACTACCGCAGGGGCCTTTGTAATCGGACTGGATTTTGGTGTGTGTGTGTGTGCCTGTGTGTCTACATAAACATACACACACACATATATGTTTGTGTATAGATATAGAAAATTATTTATACAAGTACATGTACATCTCTTATAGTATTGTTGTAGATAGGGACCAGAAGGGATGCTACTACCATGTACTGAAACCCCAAGATTAGTTACACACAGTCACACACACACTCTCTCTCTCTCTCTATCGCTCTCTATCGCTCTCTCTCTCACAGCTCTGCCAATCGCAAACGTAATAAACGCCTCATTCAAGGCTTTCGGCCAACAGCACTTTACAAACTGGCAAACATCACCAGCGCCAAGCTAAAGACACATGACACAGGAATTCAGATGTACCTTGTGTCGGGAAGACGACTGGTAGTAACACTTCTCAAGCCAAGCGCCAGGAAGCAAACCGCAATAGTAAGTCTTCTTGTAATATGTATATGTATATAATATATATATGTATATCTATACATATGTGTGCGTGTGTCGAGCTGATGTTCCTATACACATGAAGAATTATATGGGCAAACAAACATAGATGTGTATTATACATGTACATACATACATGTGCATCATACAGCTGTGCATATATATATACATACATACATACATATATATATATACATACATAATATGTGTGTATATGGATAAGTGCAAAAAATATCCGGGCCTTCTCTTTCACGCCCAGCAAACCAAGGCCCAGCTTCGAACCCAGCTGGACAGCATAAGAGATGATAGAGGGTTCACCAACTAGGTCTCAACAAGATGAGGGCATTAAAAATTACTATGAGCGTACCATGAGTTACTGCAGTGGTACTCAAATTTACGATAAGGGTTTAGGGATAGGGTTTAGGGTACGACAAGTTACTACGAGGGTACTATCAGTTTGTATAAGGACGAATATCAGGGTCAGGGGGTACTATATGGCTACGACGATGCCATTGTCCAAAGACTAGACTCGAACATAACATTGCTGAAACGCATGCACAGAATAAGCGCAGCGCGGCTGGTATATGGTACTAGAATACTATAAGATTTCCACGTACCGGAAACCGTATGGGGTTTCATTTCAAGGGATAGTAATCCACTATACAGGTAACGGGGCCTGTTTGTTTTCTGCTCAGCCACCGCACAGGCAGAGGCTGGCCATGCACCGTGATGTTGTCTCCTTCGCTCGATTTTTCTTCTGGGTTTTCACCGTGGATTTAAGACTTCGAGTTGCTCGAGGGTTTGCGGCTTTGCTTGTTCAGGGCTTCAAAGTTGATAAGGGCGTGTAGTTAGTATTCTGATCACCTTGCCATTGACAGTGCTGTTGCTCTTTCACGGTTATTCAGTGATTCTTGCTATTGCATGCAGTTGGGGTTCAGGTGAGCTACTCATAGCAGACGAGATGTGGTCTCCTGTCTCCAAAAGCTGCAGCCTTGTTGCAGTTTGCTGTAACTCAACCCCTGATTCCTAAGCTCCAAACCCTGATGCTAAACTCTTTACCTTAACTCCCCAAACGTACTTTTCTGTGGGAAATGCATACAGGAATCATGGGATAAGGAGTTCCCCTAAGGCATTGTCATTTTTGTCAAGCCCTCACAGCCTCACACATTAAGTCGAAAATCGTCACGCCCAAAGCCAAGAAACCCTCTAAACGAAAGAAGCCCGGACCCAAAGCCCTAAAATCCTACCCTAAGACCCAAAAATCTGATCCCTTAAACCCGCCATTGCCGAAAAATGATGAGGCCGAAGGGAATCCGGAAGCCTAAACCGAATAGTCCTGAGGCCAGGAGGGATTCAAACTTCGGCAGCCGACCGCCGTCCACCGGTTTCAGGTTGAAACCTGCCAGGCGGAAGTCGGACAACCCCGCTGCAGATCCAACCCTGAAGTCTAGGCTTGATGTAGGGGGCTAAATAATTAGAATAGGGTTTGGGGGTTCCTTATTATAAGTACAGTATAGCATGCCATCAAAGCCGATTCTATTTCCCAGGGCCCCCCCCCTATACTACGGTGGTTTAGGGTCTAGGGCTTGAAACCGAAGCCCTGAACTATTGCGGTGTCCGATCTTGCTCATGCGGGGGGAATGGACGGGGTTTAGGGCTTGGCATCTCGGCATTTCTACATTTAGGTGGTGAGTGTGAGAGGGAGAATTAGTAAAGTGTCCCTGTTCAAGGTCTTCTGACCACGGCTCCGACCTGTATTGGCAGCATTAAATTAGCAGCAGCAGGCAAGGCCATCACATGAAGAAGCAGGTTTAACGAGAAAAGTCGGAATACCACTATATAAAGTGCGTTGCATGTATACCAAGCATGCATGCATAGGCATATACAGACGGACTGGCAGACAGCCAGCAAGCCAGCTAGCCACCAGCCAGGCAAGCAGACAGACATGCATGCAAGCATCCGTTCATCATTTAATATGCACGGTGAGGTTTTTTCCTTCATTAACCGATGCATCCACCCATCCATTCGTCTGTCCGTCCATGCATCCACGCATTCATTAAGTAATTCCTTCCTTCCCGCCTTCCTTCCTTGATTGATTTGTTGATCATTCATGTATTCATTGACTGATTCATTCATGCATTCACACACTCCTTCCATGCATGCATCTATTCATTCATCAACTCATGTTAATCATTTCGCTTCGTTTCATTCCATTTCAATTTCATGTTAGTTCATTTCATTTCATTTCAGTCATCATGTCATTCTTTCATTCGTTCATGCAATCCATCCATGCATCCATCCATCCATCCATCCATCCATCCATCCATCCATCCGTTCATCTGTTTGATCTTAGCATCCTCGTCTCTAGTGTCTTCGCGAACTTACAATATTTGGGCCGTAAGGAAACCTAGCAAGTTTCCCGAAAGTGCCACCCACCTAGTTGTAGCTTTTTGGGCCTATGTCTTATCCTTTACGGTTTGGGGGGTGCGGTTCAAATTCTTCGCGTTTCAGGTGTCTTGAGGCTTAGGTCTGTCAGGCCTTTTGCAGATATTACCTAAGTAGTGTAGTGTCCCTCATTATCAGGAAATCCAAAACCGAACTCCCAATTTTCAAAACAAACCCTTGCTCTCAAGAAAAGCAAGACACGAACCCTCAGAAAAAAGCTGATTTTAATTCCTCTGAACCACTCCGGGGCAGCCTGCGAGATTGTCTCGGATTGTTCTAATCCCTCGCCCTGATATTAAACCGGAGGGGGGGGGCCCCGCCTCCCCCCTAATAGAAACTCGGAAAGTGTTTTTATTGCTAGGGGCTATTTTTATCTCTACTGTCACTTTTAAGAGCTCTTGCTCTTGCTCCTGCGCGGGCTTTTGCTCCTGCTCCTGCTGCGTGCCATGATCTCGCTCCTGCGCCTGCTCTTGCTCTTGCTGTTGCTCCTGCTCTTCCTCCTGCTTTTTGCTCTTACTCTTGCTTTTGCTCTTACTCCAGCTTTTGCTCTTCCCTTTGCTCTTGCTCCTGCTCTTGCTCCGGACCACTCTAATGGAAAGTAGGCTTTACAGGGCAGGGGTGATTTCGGGAGGACTGGCCCTAATGTGTTTTGTTTATTAGGGGGTGTCTGATAATTGGGGGAAGTGATTAAACCCTAAACCCTAAAAATTTTCGGACTGTTTCAAAAGAACTGCGGGGCAGCCTGCGAGATTGTCTTGCGACTTGGCAAAGCCAAGGAGTGAAAGAGCCCGGGGCTGCAATGCAGTTGGCAACAATGGCAGCAGGGAAGGTCCTTTTTTGAGACGCTTTTTGGGAGGGTCTGCTAGGGGGCGAATCAGGGTCCAGGGGCGAAGCTTTATCCCGAAGTCTCTTCGGTTCATCGGTTCATGTGGGCCGCGCAGCAGCAGCAACATTGAATTATGATGGTAATCAGATTGCAGGCAGCTTGGGGCGAAGACGCAGGCCTGCCTGCCTCTGACCCACATGGGCTGCGTCACAGTTTGATACTCTGCGGCTCTAATGTAGCGGCACATTACGAGAGAAAACAGCAAAAGTATCCCTGACTCAGTGAACAATGGTTCCACACTGAAGGGGGGGGTTAAGATAAGTAACTAGTCTGGTGTTGGATACCGTAAAAAGATCACTTTCTATGGGCTGTAACCCCATTTGACAAAACCGTTTTGCCGCCTATGAACTGCCTCAAATGACTCTGGCCCCAAAACACCGTACGTACCATCTTACGGAGTTTGTGAGGAAATCATACGAGAAGCAACATGGCATTTTGGGACTACAGGTGACCGCCGAGTCCTCCGAAGAGCTTCAACACTTGCCATATGAATCTGCCAGCTTCCACACACAGCTTCAGCTTCCATGCAGCACCAGCCTGTGACCCCGGAAATGTCTTGTTGGATTCCCTTCTCGTAATGTATTGATGTGGTCTCTTCTCGTAAAGTTGGAGCTAAGGCGTAGTGCTTGGGGCTTAGGTTAGGGTTTGGTGTTTAGGGTTTAAGGTTGCGGATTTAGAGTCTCAAGACACTTCAAAGCTTCCAGTCCTCCTCTTCTTGAATGCTCTTGCTTGATTGCGTAGCACTCGTACTCCCTGCTGTTGCCGTCAGTAGCGGCTGCGGCTACTGCAGCTTCTTCTTCTAAGTACTACTACTATACTCCTACTACTACTACTACCACCCCTACGACTACGACTTCAGCTACGACGACCACGACTACTGACGCGATGCCTAGCTCCAGGCAGCTTGTTTAACACTGGCAACTTAGAACAAGTTACAACCTGCTTTGTGTCCCCGCTCCGTACCTCTAGGTGCAGAGCTCCTGCACTCAACCCGGATACATCGTTATGCCACTTACGGGGTGCCTGGAAACTTCTTTGTAGGGTTGCACTGAGAAAAATAACTTTCGCCATAAGTGCAGTTAAGGTAGCATCGTTTATGCAAGCAAAATGTAACCCGACTCACAGGCGCCCATGAGGTTTCGAGTCATATACAAACCCTGCACATCCACAGACGCAATAGAGTTCCCTTGAACCCTAAACCCTCCCCACCCCTTAAGCGCACAACTCCAAAACCTCAAGAACCCGAGCTGTAGGCGTTAAACCCCAAAGACTCAAGGCAAACAAAAGTTCGGAGCTCCAAACAGTCGACTTGGGGGGGGGGGGGGNAGCCGGACGCACGAGACTAAAGGACCCAAAAGCCTTCGGTCCAGGGCGCAGGCTTAGGCTTTAGGGTTAGGGTTTAGGGACGCCATAGAAATTGCTGCATTTCTCTGGCTATGGGATCATGATATGTTCTTGTTATGCACCAAGAGTAACGGGGCTTGGTATTTGTAGGCACCGGGATCCGCTGTGCAAATCAACCTCGTTTCCGCCTGTGCATCGATGTCCTGCTGAGCTTTCGCCGTTCCCAAGCGTGGAATTTCCGGGGCGACAGCCTGCTGTTGCCCAGAGCCCAACACCCCTTAAGTCAGGAATATACCTTAAATCAAATCTTAAGGTCATGCCACCTATCGTAAAGAAGGCATGCTATATATATATATATACTATATGTATAATTATATATATAATATAATAATAATAACAATAACAATCATAATACTCACAATAATGTATACATATATATATATACACATACACTGATTTCAGGGCTTCGGAGATTCTTGGGGCAGCAAGGCTGGGGCTTTCTGCGCAATTGCCCGAGGATTCGGGGAGCTTTGAACAAGTTTGTAGCCGAACCCCAGAGTATGCGTATGTACATCCATATCTATGGGGGTACCATATTATATATGTGTATCTACATCTATATATATATATGTATAGAGAGAGAGATATGTGAGTGTGTATGTATGTACGTATGTATGTATGAGGTATGTGTGTACTTTTATAGGTATGTATGTACGTATGTATGTACATATCTGCACACTACTGCTAATCAATCCGGCCCTTCTGTATCAAGGGTTTGGCTCTAGAGCTTTAGAATGTCCTTCAGGGTCATCTAAAACATTGCGTGGGCCCAGCACGGTTGAGGTGTTTGGGCTTTAGGGCTGCAGGGTCTCAAGGCTCAGGAGTGTAGTAGGGCCGAATGACTCGGAGACTCCGAGACGTCTGAAATAAGGAAGGCTCCCCAGAAAACAACTCGAGTAGCTCGTGTGTTGCAAGGATGTGGAGTCTCTACGTGGGTAATTCGCATAGCTCTGCAATGGACACTCATGTAGCCGGCGCTCAGAAAGCAGGCGGAAGTCCGACCCAAACCCTTGTAGACTTATAGAACCTTCTGGAATCCTATAGGCCTATAGATCGCTCAAAGAAACCATAAACGGAACCCTATATATGTATGGACCCCTAGGACGAAAAGTGAGCGGTAGTTGCAATTCATCGATTCCGGACAGCGCTTCTCATTGATAAGAAAGGGGCCTTACTAATCACTAACATGGGGCTTTATGGGTTTTATTAAGAGTTCTATGATGGTAGGGTTTAGTAGAGGCGCCTTAATCATTAGAGCAAAGTCTCGGCGTATACTCTTCTATGCTTGTAATGATTAACCGGTAATTATTGAGGCTTCTACAGTACTGGCCAGGCCTGGTTCCCGAGTATGTGATCCACGTCCGGATGAGTGAAGACAACAGCCTGTAGATAGATTGGGGTTCAGGGTTTAGGGTTTCAGGGGTCATGGACACTGCAGGGGAAGAGCGCTTTAAACTTTGAAGCGTGATCGCCCATAAACCGTGAAAGCCGCAAAGCTTCCGTAGTCTATTAGATCTCCAACCAGGCCAGAGGCAGCCCAGAGGCATCAACGCGCCCAGGAGCACTGCCGCCTCCCAGCATTGCAAAGTAGTGGGAGACACACATCAAGGTGGAAACAGCCTCAACAATAACCCCTACACCCTAAACCCTGAACCCTAAACCTACAATGCAAAATGATCATAACAAAATGCTGCAGATAAAGTCTCAGGGCCAGAAAGCCGAGCCCCCAAATCCCTAAACACTCAAGCCTTAAAGGCCTTGACTCCCAAACTCGAAATAAACTCGTACGACCCCCTAGAAGACCGTTCTACAACACTCTGCAAGCCCTCTGAACATCGCTCCCCCCTCCCCCCCCCCACCACCTCCCGAATAAAGCCCAAACAACAACTCCAGCTAAGGCCCCGAAAAAGCGCATAAGCAAAAATTAGGATAGGGATATCCCATATAAGCCCCCTTATAAGAAAGCCCAATAAGGTAGGGATATCCCCATAAAATGCTTATGCTTATTGTGTGCTCTTTGGGTCCCTAAACTCCAGCCTGTGGCAGGGCCCAGCTCCCGCAGCATCGTGTCGGTGAGCACGGGGTCCATTAATGTATCCACCAAAAGACCTGCACGCGGTAGCTGGTTAGCTTCACTTTGAGGGTTTAGGCGTTTAGGGTGTAGGGCCAGGGGCGGCCCAGAGAGCTATACTTATATACCCGAGGGTATATGTTCATATAGGGCTTCGGTGTTGTGGGTAGGGGACGACCCCGGTATTGAATTTCTTGGGTCCTGCAGGTGCTAGTCTGCGCCTGATCCGTCGGGAGAGGCGATAAAGCCAGCATTGCTCCAACACCAAGATCCGTTCGGCTGAATGAAGGCGTACGGAACCTCGGGCTAGGGTGTAGAGCTTCAAAGGATATGGAATGAACAAGCTTGGGTTTCGTAGGTCTGCTGTTTACAGGCATATGGAACCTGCGAAAAAATTACAAGGCTTGGGGTTCAGGGTTTAAAGGCATGTGATATCGGTTTTCTATCCACATAGTAAAAGCCTGAACTGTCCACCCTAAAATCAAACAAGGGACCTAGATACTGTATACACTCCGGACATGTCGAATCTCGACAATAGAGTGACTCGAGGACATAGGGTCTGTCGCCTTTTGCCAGGATCCTACAGCCTAAACCTACACCCTAAAGCCAAAATCTAAGAACTGTTCTTTGGCTTCAAGGTTTAGGGTTGTTTGTCTGAGGAGCCTTCGTGCACCTTAGTACTTAGAATAGGGCCTTTGGGTAGATTGAAAAACAGCTGGTAGGTATGAACTAGATGCGGGTACTATTGCCAGTTATTTCGGCCAGCTTTGTTCGCGATTCTACTTCCTACGCCTGTACCAGTCCAGAAGGTCGCGTGGTTACGACTCCAAGCGCTGCTTGAAGGATGTTAACTACCCAGAGGCTCCATAGTAGTTCCTTTTTGGGATTACCATATAGGATTCTATATATGAACCGCCAAAAGGAACTACTATGGAGCCTTAGGGTAGGTAGGTCAACACAAGCATTCACCCGCTAGTACCACACCAACTAGACACTCACCAATGCTACATTCAATCGAGCCCTATACACACTCACCAACACCTTAACACAAACCCTACTTCCTTGATTCTCTGCGACCATGTATAAGCCCCGCACGCTGTGCTGCTTACGAACCTTCAAATAAACTGCTACGAGGTCACTTCAAAAATGGGCCCCTATAAGAACGCTGCACACAGCCAACTCTTAGTTGCTGAGTTCATAAAAAAGTATACACTTTCAGTTTTATAGTGGGTAATATTATCCCAAAAAGCGTAAAGTGTATCCACCCAGCTACTAAGACTCTGTACACAGCCAACTTCTAACTGTCCATTTGAACTCAAGCCTCGACCCACTGAAACCCTGAAGCTCAAGCTCGCAAACCCTGAACCCCAATGCCCCCCACACACCAAATCCTAGAACCCTAAATCCTGAAACCCTGGCTAAACCCTACAAAAAACCTAATCCCCTAAACCCCCCCAAAACCCTAACACCCCTAAACCCTGTTAAAACCCTAAACCCTAGAAAATCCTAAACCCTACAAAAACCCTAATCCCCTTAACACCCCCAGACCCTAAAAAAAACCCTAAACCCTGGGCGCCCGCGCGAAGGAGCCACTGTCGGGGCGGACTCTCTGCCTGGCTTCTTGCAAAGGCCCATAGGCTCGGCATTTCCTTGTAGGATTCTGAATAAAGTAAACTTCAGAAAGTTGGAACATCAGTATCCTAAGTCCCTTATACAAAAGTTAAGGGAAATCCAGCACCAATCCTCCTAAACCCATGTTCCAACTTTCTGGGATTCCCTATATGAACCCCAAAAGGAGTTACTACGGTTGATGGACAAAATCTTGCATGACCCTAAGGACCCTAAACTATGGGAATTATGGTATATTCCTTATAATGGGTAATGCAGGATTTTGTCCATCAACAGTATGGAGCCTGCTAGGAACTGAAGTTGGGATAATGCCCTAAGGGTCCGAGTACCTAATAATCATATACTCTCCTAAATATTGAGCTACATAACTACTATCCTAAACCCAGGTACCTAATTATTGGGTCCTTTGGACCCTTAGGGTTTAGGGGGCCTTTAGAGATGAGATTTTTCGATTTCTTGAGGAACTTCAGCTGGGGCAATGTATGGGGCCTTAAAAGAACCCAGACCCCCCGGGGAGGATCCAAAAAGTAGATCCCTTAAGGGGGGTTCCTATAAAGTACCCTTTAGTAGCTAGGGTCCCAAATTAGGGGATTTACTTTTTAGACCTTTCGGGGGGTCTGGGACGGTGTGGGGGCCATATACAGAAGCTCTTCAGGAACTTAGACCCAGACCCCCGCGAGGATCTAGAAAGTAGATCCCCAAATTATGGGGCCCTATACGACTAAGGGTACTTTATAGGAACCCCCATTAAGGGATCTACTTTTTGGATCCTCCCCGGGGGGTCTGGGAAACCGAGGAACTTCAGTTCAAGACTGCTTACAAACGAAAACGGGAATCTCGGAGATCATCTGCAATAAAAGGCAGGGACTCGGAGACCAACAGAACTTCCCCGTCTGCAAGTTGAAGGCATCGTAAATGAGGATTCTTGAGTAGTGTTTTAGAAGGCTTTCTTCGGGGGCTTCGCGGCATTTAATAGGGGCTAATCTAAGAATAGACCGGACCTTGATTGATGACTGGAACAGGTTTGGTGGGCTAAACTGCAATGCCTACATACGCGCGAGTGTTTAATTTAGCTTTCATGCACGATTGACTGTTTACCCATATACCACCACGGTGGGAAGTCAAAACCCTACACTACAGCCTAAACCCGGAAATACTCCTACAAAACCATCTGCAACCATACCGGAGAAGCCTTTGACGCCCAAACAAAGCTTACTAACAGTTACATAGAAACAAGCTACCCCCGAAATCCCTACCCGTATTGCTTGTCAACACTTCCATAGAAGCAAGCAAACCCCGAAATCCCTGCCCCAATTAGCCTATGATGCCCTTTGTAAAACCCGATGCACAATGCTTAAAGTAACGGGCCGTGTCAATTAGACGATGGCCATGGGGTAGACTATCTTTGTAGAACTGAAAGGGGCTCAAGCTGCCATGCTATTGCTTCATGGTTGAGAATCCTATCAAAATTATCATCACAATCTCTTTCATGATCATCCTGAAAATCATCCCCAAAACCCCTAACCCCTAAACCCTAAGCCCTAAACCCTGAGCCCTCAACCCCAAGGCTCTACACTCAACAAGGGCCCAGTGGCCATCCACAGCTGAAGGACAGACCTGGCAGCAACCGCAGCTCCGGCGACCTTTTTTGGGAGGCCGGGAGCAAGGAAAGCACAGGAAATCATATGGGTACCCAGACCCCCGGGAGGATCTAGAAAGTAGATCCCCTAATTTGGGGCCCTAATACTACTAAGGGTGCTTTATAGGAACCCCCATTAAGGGATCTACTTTTTGGATCCTCCCGGGGGTCTGGGTAGTTCCCTTTGTTAGGATCCCTTTTAGTATCCTTTTTTGTTTACCCACATGGGGATTTCGGATATGATGGTTTAGGGTTGAGAGGTGAGCTTAGGATAGCTAAGTAATCCTACATCGTGGAACTTCCGATTTGTGAGGGATCCTTGACTGAGGTTTCGGGTGGTAGGCCAGGGTGAATCTTTGCACGCCCTGTACAAGGCTTTGTATGGGGATACATCCGTTATCGTCAGAGGGCAAAGGCTAAAGAAGGAACATGTTCTCGCTTGGTTCCAAAATCTTGTTGGATTTGGAGGCATCGAAGTTTCGATCTCATGGTTCATAGCTTCTAAAGATTGGTTTCTTTGGATTAGGGATATGGGTTTGGGTTGTAGCATTCAAATTTGCGTTAAGCTCCTATGAAACTCTCCTCCCTGTCTTTTGACCCAGAACCTCTTTTGAATATAATTCAAGCATATCAGCAATTCCCGAGAATGTACGAAATCAGGCTCCTTCACTCGCAAGCTCTTGAAAGCCCCTTCAGCACTTGCAACTCTTGCAACACCCAACAAAACTTCGACAAATACAATCCGGCAAAGCCCCTCTCGTGCAAACGTCCATGCCTCGGATTGTGGCAGGATGACGTGAAGTACTCACGTCTCTCTGTAATGGTCCAAAGTAGCAGCCTCGTAGCCGCCAAGTTGTTTAGTTGGACATTGGGTGGGACTCCCAGCTTGGATTTATGGGTTCTCCTAAGCCCTGAACCCGAACACCCTTTGGGTTTAAGCTGAAGAGTTCAAATATGGGGTTTCGACCTATCGGTCGAGGGGTCGTGTCATAAACACATGGAAGCTTCAAACCAGGCTCTGAATAGAAGTCCGTCTGACGTAGAGTCCTGAGTACTAGTGCCGCCATGACAAAACTCTTCAGGAGCTCCATTATATACACTCACTCGCGACACACTGTTTCAAAAAGCATCCTGCAATTTATATCTATCTATCTATCTACCTATCTCTGAGCTTTCATACACACTGCATATAGTGTGTATATATACTTTCACCTACATGCATGCATAATCGTATATACATATACATATATATATATATACACATGTATATATATATATATGTACACATGTATATACACGCACATTCATGTATGTGTATCTATGTGTGTGTATATATATATATATATCCACATGCATGCCATATGTGCACATCTATATGTATATACATATAATATATGTAACTGGCTATATATATATAGATGCATATGTGCAGGTACAGTAAACTACTATAGGCCCCAATGTCCGTGAGCAACCCGAAGCCCGAAACCCCTACACCAAGTCCCTGTTGCACCGAATATCGAGCTGTATTCGGGTTTAGGGTTTAGGGTTTAGGGTTTAGGGAAGGTAAGCAGAAGAATTCTGACAATTAACGGCCTAGAACACTGCAGCACTGACTGCAGTTCTTGTTTCAAGGATTTCTGCTGTGATGTCAGGTGCTCCCCGGTTTCGTGACGATTCGTCATGGAACGACCGCAAATCGGCTCTCTTTGAAGGGTCGTATCGGGCGTAGAAGGATACAATCGGCTTGCTAAAGGTTTTGCCAGGGCTGTAACTACTTCGGATGGGCAGAAATGCGTAGTATAATGACCTGAAACAAGCACAATAGCTGACTACCTTGCTTTTGGCCTGGCTCTCGTGAGTATGCATGGACAACAAAAGCCCACTTTTCCATTGAGATACACCCGAATATGGAGAATGGGCAGAGCCCTGCGAAACATGAGGCTCTGGTTGTTAGGGCAGGAGCAAACATATCGCAGCAGCCGCCGTGGCAAACACGGAGCAGCGAGCGACGAATGCCAAGACACCCAGAAACATGGCGTCTTGCTGCTCGATTGTCTTAATGATTCTTGCTTGGGTGTAGCTTGGCCTCTCTTGTTCTTATCCTGCACAGCCTCCGATCGGGGATCGTGCCTGTCTGTCTAGCGCTAGGTGCAGTAACATGAGTACTGGAAGCTGTTTTGAGCTTCTATCAGGGCTACTATGCGGGTTCTTGAGGTTTTGTAGGAGTTTGGGGCGTAGGGTCTTGAGTTTTGGAGTGTCGCTACTATTGGTGGAACTACCGTTACTGCAATTTTGTACATGTATCCTAAAGTCTATATACCCTACATGTGTGTCTTGCTTTGCTTTGAAGTCTTTGTGGCATTTGCAAGTCCAACATTGCTGTGAGGAGCCAGGCTTGCGGAATTCACCTGGCAACATCCACATCCGTTCTCAAACAACCAAATTAACAAGTGAAGAACAGGAAAGAACACCCACGATTTAGAAAACTTCCCGGCCCCCCGCCCCCGACTCAGCATTACCCGATTTCATGTAGGTTTCAAACATCCAATCCTTCTGCATACGTCTATCCGTGAACCTTACAGCAGTCTCCTCCTCCAAGTCCAGCTGCCGGCCCTTCAATTTCTTCCGCATTCGTCGGCTCAAGTTGAGGCGCAGATGTTGCAGACTACCACGGCGGCACAGAGCATGCCTCAGCTGTGGGTTGGGGCCTAGGCAGTTGGCCTACTATAGGGGCCTCAACAGTTAGCGGAGGATTTTGCGTGTATATTGGAATAGTTCTATAAGGACTATAAGGGAAGGCTGTTACAGGCTATTCAGATCTCTGAATTAGGATAAACGGCCCTGCGCTGTTGCGAAACAACTTAATCTGCCATAGCCCAATACCGTTGATTTGGGCCCAATTTAATTGGGGCTCGGGCTTATACACCCTGAATCCCGCCAAGAAGCCCTGTATGATGTAACTTAGAGAACTTGCTTTATCCAAAGGTAAACTGCTGACAGGATGTGGGAAACCATCAAACCTGAACTAAACCCAACCCTAAACCCTGAACCCTACACCCTGAACCTCTTTGGGTTGATGGCTTCGGCTGCCGGGCTTAGGACCATGTGACATTTGGTTTGAGGTTTGGGGTTTGAACTTGGGGTTCCAGGCTTAGTGCTGGGTTCAGCGGGTGCACAGGGCCTCAGAATAAGGATACACTTGTTCGTTGGTATCGTTAAGATGTGACACTTCCACGAATTAACAACCCAAGTGGTTGCCCAATCTCATATGTTCAAACATATACATATACATATACATGTACATGTACATATCCATATACATATACATATGTGTATACAATATAGATTTACATGTGTAGGGACTATTTCCACACCACCGCTGCGACGTCGTGCCGCGACCATAAGGGGGCGTCAAAACCAATTCTTCAGTTGTCTAGTGCACATCTGAGGCCTGTAATATTCGAACTTGGCATTAGGGTATACTGTCGCATCATTATTTACGGAGCTTCTAAAACCTTGGTACAACGAGACTATAAGACCTTAAACCTTACTGTAAACCCCAAAAGCCAAAACCCTAAACCCCAAACCCTGAACCCCCAAACTCCAAAACCCTGAACCCCTAAACTCCAAAACCCTAAACCTCTAAACCCCGAAGCCCTATAGATCCCTTAAAGGAGCCCTTATTTCCCCGCGCTGAGGGCCACGCAGGCGGGCAGCAACTGACGGAGGCCATCGGAAAGCGATCCGAGGGTCGGGTGCCGCCGCGAGCCTGAACCAGGATTTTTGGGATCCTTTAAAGGGATCCTATCAAGGTTCCTCTAGGGGATCTCTGAGTGGTTTAGGGTTTCGGCTTACGCTTAGGTTTGGAATTTATTTGCCTTAGACACGTTTAAGGCTTCGAGTTAAGCTTAGGGCTTAAAGTCCTACAAGAGTGTAAGGCTCCGGGCTGAGATGTCGTGGTCGCTCTGCTCCGCCAAATGCTCAACCCACAACAGCAAAGGCTGGAGACGCTAACATGGGGTTTGATATAAAGAGCCTTGCGGCTGATGATTAAATCATGCATTACCCATAATAAGGAATATACCATAATTACATAGTCTAGGATCATTAAGGTAATGCAGGATTTATGGCAACATTGTATTCTAAGGCATTCTAAGGGTTTGTACTGTGAAAGCATCGTAAGGGTTCACTGTGTTTCTCACTGCTTCAGAAGCGCATCAACGGTTTAGAAGGACAGAACAAGGATGCTGTACGGTAGTGTTTTTGACTCCAATCCCTATATCCCCCAGACCCCTGCACACCTCAACGGCCTTGAAGCAACCGGGGGACTTGAAGAATTAGCAAAAACTATTCCCAACCCCTGAACCTTAAACCCTGAACCGTAAACCCTAAACCCCTAAGCCCCTAGACACCTAAACCCCTAAACCCTGAACCCTAAACCCTTACAACAAGGGTTCCGCCGAAAAAAGTCGTCAGACCAGCCCTGGCTTGCCAAGGCACTGTCTGCGCCCCGTGCAGAGCAGAGCCGCATGGCGAAGTGCCGGGGGCCCTTGGATTCGAGTTTTTTGTATGGTTTAGGGGTTTAGGGTTTAGGGGTTTGGGGGTTTAGGGTTTACGGGTTTAGGGGTTTAGGGTTTAGGGGTTTAGGGGTTTTAGGGTCTAGGGTGAGTTTTTTTCAGGCTTTAGTTTTTCTAGCGAGTTGAAGATTTCTGAAGAGGGCTTAGTTCAAGGGCTTCGAGGGCTTACTCATAAGGGGTTAGGCTTCATGGCTGAAGAGGGCTTGGGCATTTTGAAGGTTTGGTTTTGGGGTTCACGGTTGAGGGCCGAATGGGCTTTCAGAACATTGAATTTTAGTTCTCGCGTTTCCGACGGATGGGAAAAAGAGCCCAGAGAGCAGCTTAAGACGCCGGTTTTAGGTTTAAGCTTTGGGGGGTTTAGGGTTCAGGGTTTCGTGGAACAAGACCTTGGTCAAGAGTTTAGGGTTTGCAGTGGCCTCTCTTCGAAGCACCATACCATAATTCCCATAGTTTAGGGTCATTAAGGTAATGCAGGATTTATATCATCAACCGTACTATACGGGATCCCAGGTTTCAGATGGGAAACTCAAGGGATTTAGTCTGATTTAGCAAACAAGGCTATGAAGGAGGTTACAACGATAAACCCAGTGAGACCATTCGCAACACCTTAACCTTGCTATATACCATTAATACTCCTTAGTTGCTGAGTTCATAAGCCCCCAAAAGTGTACACTTTTAGTTTTATAGTGGGTAATATTATCCCCAAAAGTGTGAAGTGTATCCACCCAGCTACTAAGACTCAAAGTGGTAGCAACGAACAGTTCTAAGTTTCATATTAAGGCCCCTATATTATAGAACTTTACTATAGATCCCTTATAGTAGCCCTTTAAAGGACCCCCTTTAAAGGGAACCATACACCTGCCCAAGCAGCTTAACCCTGGAGGTCCCAGGTTTTGGCTACGGCTAAGATCTCCCCCTCCCCAGAAAGAATCCGCAATCCCAAACTCCACAACTCCGTAATGACTACTAGAACCCTTTTATCTAAACCAGAAACGCCTACGTATTGTAGAACCCTTCTACGGCCACTTGAAAGTAGGGCCTAACTCACTGCGCATGCACCTGAAGCAGTTGCTGCATTCGGCTGGGCGCGGGGGCCTCCTCCTACAAGGGCGATGAGCTGTATCGTCGTTTTGCTTCGATTTAGGCTATGGGGTTTAGGGCTAGTGCTGCTTTCTAAGATTCCAGATTGCTGGTAGGTCTAACTGGCTACCTTCGTCCAGGTTTGGCTTGTAGACTTTAGAGTCATTAGGTTCAACCCTAAATCCCTAAACCCGAAACCCTAAACCCCAAACCCTAAACCGTAAGCCTAAACCCTAAACCCTAAACCCCAAACCCTAAAACCGAAACCCTAAATCTTAAGCCCCAAACCCTAAACCCCAAACCCTAAAACCGAAACCCTAAACCCTAAACCACCGAAACCCTAAACCCCAAACCCTAAACCCCAGAATCTACGGTGGTATTGAGGATCCAGGGGCAGCGGGCTCTTAGAACACAAGGTCAAGCCGGGAACCCGAAAACCCAGGCGAAGAGAATACTGGCAGAATGGAAGTCCGCCAGATTCCCACGCGCTCCACCGCGCACCGTCTGCGCGCACCCGATATCGCGCTCCCGCCCCTTGTCCACGCCCTCACCCCGTACGCACACCCGAACCGTCCGCGCACCCGAGATCGGGAAACCCATCAAAAAAAACCTTTTTTTGCATCAAAAAAAAACTTTCCTCAAAAATCAAAAAAAAACTTTTTAGCCAATCAAAAAAAAACCTTTTTTGCATCAAAAAAAAACTTTCTCTACCAGTTTACAGGCAAGCCTAGGAGAATCCGGAGATTTCGTCCCCATCAAAAAAAACTTTCAGTACTAGTCGTAGTCGTAGTAGTAGTAGNACCAGTTTACAGGCAAGCCTAGGAGAATCCGGAGATTTCGTCCCCATCAAAAAAAACTTTCAGTACTAGTCGTAGTCGTAGTAGTAGTAGTAGTAGTAGTAGTAGTAGTAGTAGTAGTAGTAGGCGTCGTCGTAGTACTACTAGTAGTAGTAGTAGTCGTAGTAGTCGTAGTAGTAGTCGTAGTACTAGTACTAGTAGTAGTAGTAGTAGTAGTAGTAGTAGTAGTAGTAGTAGCAGTAGTAGTAGTAGTAGTAGTAGTAGTAGTAGTAGTAGTAGAGGTAGTAGTACTATTTGTGCTAATAGTGATAAAAGTAGAATTAGTCAAAGTAGTAGTAACAGTGGTAGTAGTCGTCGNAGTAGTAGTAGTAGTAGTAGTAGTAGAGGTAGTAGTACTATTTGTGCTAATAGTGATAAAAGTAGAATTAGTCAAAGTAGTAGTAACAGTGGTAGTAGTCGTCGTCGTTGTCGGAGGTAATAGTAGTAGTAGTAGTCGCGGTGCTGGTGGTGGTGGTGGTGGTTGTGGTGGTGGTGGCCTTCCTTCCTTTCCTTCCTTTCCTTCCTTTCCTTCCTGCCATCCGTCCTTCCTTCTTTCCTTCCTTCCTTCCTTTTTTCCTTCCTTGTAGTAGTAGTAGTAGTAGTAGTAGTAATAGTCGTAGTAGTAGTAGTAGTAGTAATAGTCGCGGTGCTGGTGGTGGTGGTGGTGGCCTTCCTTCCTTTCCTTGCTGCCTTCCGTCCTTCCTTCTTCCTTCCTTCCGTTTTCCTTCCTTCCTTCCTTCCTTCCTTCCTTCCTTCCTCCCTCTCCTCGCCTTCCTTCCCTCCTTCCTTCCTCCCTCTCTCTTCTCGCCTTCCTTCTTTCCTTCCTTCCTTCCTTCCTCCCTGCCTTCCTTCCTTCCTGCCGTCCTTTCGTCCATACTCCCTTCTCTTCTTGTGTGACAAAGGGAAAGTTTTTTTTGATGCAAAAAAAGTTTTTTTTGATTCAAAACAGTTTTTTTTGATGCAAAAAAAGTTTTTTTGATGCGCATCCCATATCAAGGCCCGTGCACCGTTTAGTCTTCTAAAGCTCTTCCGTCAAGACAGGGCCCGATATCGCGCACCTCGCGTTGGAGCACTAAACGAGAACCCAACCCCAGAGGGGTTTCCGGGAAAAAGGTAGTGCTCTCCTTGTGTAGGAGTATGTTGTACCCTACGACATACTTGGCTCGGGTCCCGGGTAGCATCCTGATATACTTAAAGCCTAAACCCTAATAACAATAACAATACCAACATCAATAATAGCAAATATTAAGAAGAATTATTCGCAACAGTACTCAGAATAATACAGTGCCGTAAAGCCTAAGAGCCCTAAACCCTTCTGGGATATGTAAAGAACCCCTCTGGGGTGTGCAAGGCCCAACATCACAAACCCTCCCAGACAGCCCAACCCTTAAACACTCTAAGAGATCAAATCCCCTAATGTAGGAACCTGATTAAGAAACCTTGGGCATTCATCAGGGTTCCTTATATGAATCCTAATATATTGGAGTTACAGGGACAGGGTTTCTTAATCAGGTTCCTACACTAAACTCCTAACCATGCGCAAACCTCTCAAACAACCCTATACAGCACAGCGAAGCCCGAAACAACCCGACTCGGCAGTCCGTGCTATTCACGTGTAGGTAATTTTTCGGTTGCAAGCACTGCTAAACCCTATACCCTAAACCCCACGGGCGTGAAGCCCGAAACCCTAAAACCCAAATTGAGCCCTAACCCGCACTTGAGCCCTAAACCCTAAACCCCTAATGTCATTTACGGATTAAGATACCCCCACCGATTAGACAGGGCCGTCCCGGGCATTTCACGGGCCTAATGAGCAAGTCCATTAGACCCCCACCCATTACCACGGAACCCATCCTA